>JACEGR010003890.1:74586-96474 GCA_014170235.1 Listronotus bonariensis | reverse complement strand
GTGGTCCTATCGATTAGCGGGGGTCAGATTCGCAAAGCTGGTTAAATTATTTGCAAAGATGGTATAGCATGTGTTTTTGGTTTCTTGCTTCTAATATTTTTAAATCAACTGTTAACTTGAAGTTAGCGATGAAATTGGGATTTTTTTATCATTTTTAATAAAACTCTTCTTTTTAGAAACCAAGTAGCGCGTCGAGCTCAGAATCGACCAAATATAAAACATCGCCCACCCAAGACACAATAGAATTAGCCCACCTGCGCCAAGAACTGGACACAGTAAAAGAAGAAAAAATAAACTGATGGCCGAAATGAAATTGCTTAAGCAGGAAAATAGCGAGCTGAAAAATAATGTGAAATACACAAAAGAAATGTTACTGTTGGAGGCGGAACGAAGTAGAACTCACGAAGAAAAGTTTAGAGTTTTGAGTGAGAAGGAACGGAGTTTGTCTGAGGAGCTTTTACGAAAACGGTTTGAGTTGGAGGTTAAAGAACGAGAGGTCGACGAGAAGAAAATTAAAATGGTAAAAATTCAATATACTTTTTAAAGTAAAAGGGTTTTCAAAATAAATGTGAAAAACCTAAAGCAATTTCTTGTTCAAAATCAAGGATATTTTGTTGTATAAACATGGTGTAAATTAATCTAGTTAGGGATCCCTTGACCATTTTTACCATTTATTACTAAAAAGCTCATTTTTCGTGAGTAACTTTATTTTGACTAGACGCCCAACTTTTTCCTTACAAAAATTTTTGTTGGTGGTAGCTTACAGGGTAGCAGAAAATAAATGTGTTGATTTGACGAATATCAAAAATTTATTACTAACAGGGATTTTCTCTGTTAATTTTCAAGAAAATTATCTAAATAAACCGAAAAAATATTTGTCCTACAAAATGTAAGGTTTTATCAAAGAGTCCCCTACCACCAACATGTATGATTAACGATGTCGTGAAAAATAACTACTAACCAGCTGAATTTTTTCTGTTGATTTAATAATATTTATATAATTCAACACCCACATTGTCCTACAAATTGCGAGATATGTCACCCTGATTTTTCGATATTCATTAAATCGACATGTTTTATCCCTGCTACCCCTGTAAGCTACCACCAACGAAAACTGTTGTAAGGAAAAAGTTGGGCGCAACGACGTATGGACCCAGCGATTCATTCATAATTTTATGATAAACATTAAGCCAACAAGCATAACCAAACGATTCTACAACGAAAAATAAGAAAAAACTTCATATAAACATATGTCCTAAACGCCTTAGTTTTTGAACTTCAGTGTGCTAAATATATTTAAAAAAACTTTTTTAATTGCTAACACCCCGTAGTTTAAAAAGTAAGGCGTTTAGGACATATGTTTATATGAAGTTTTTTCTTATTTTTCGTTGTAGAATCGTTTGGTTATGCTTGTTGGCTTAATGTTTATCATAAAATTATGAATGAATCGCTGGGTCCATACGTCGTTCCACCCAACTTTTTTCCTTAAAACAATTTTCGTTGGTGGTAGCTTACAGGGGTAGCAGGGATAAAACATGTCGATTTAATGAATATCGAAAAACCAGGGTGACATACCTCGCAATTTGTAGGACAGTGTGGGTGTTAAATTATATAAATATTAATAAATCAACAAAAAAAAAATCATCTGGTTAGTAGTTATTTTTCACGACATAGTTAATCATACATTTTTGGTTGTAGAATCGTTTGGTTAAGCTTGTCGGTTGAGTTCCTGGACACCCTGTATGTATGTAGGTAATTTAATTGAAATTGATGAAAACTTTAATGTCTATTGGTGCCTAAACGGTAAGGTTTATCGACTTTAATAAGAAGTACCTTATTTTTAAGTTTTTGATTGTCTATAAAATGGCGTCCTCTGCTTTGCGATATCTGTCAAAATAAAAAGTTAGGATGCAAATAAATTTTAAGTTTTAGGTAAAGTGCCCTCTGGCGGTATTAAAAAAAGTACTTTCGTCTCAAAATTTTAGAATCTGCAAAGCTCGATTTGTGTGCCAAATATCATCTGGATTGGTTAAAAAAATAAATGCAATATGGCGAAAAAACCAAAATAAAAATTGAACTTTGACGGCTTGTAACTCGAAAACGAATGACATTTAAAAAAATATATATGAAGCTCTACCCTTATTTTGTCATGTAGAATATCCCCCTTAAGTTTCGTGATCGATTTTTGAATCACCCTGTATAATGTATACCTTTTTATCGGTGGGGGAAGTGACTATAGATTTTTAAATATGTAAAAAAAACTGTTGTTATTTCGGCTTGTGTAAATCGTTTGGATCGTATCGTATTATATATTTTTCGTTATACTCGAATTATTTTCTTCAAAAAATACAAAAAGACACGCTACAACTTTGTAGCCCTTCGCTTTCTTTACGTCACTCTTAATTTGTCAGATTAGCGAAATATACACTGTTTAGCATGTAATTAACTCACCCTATCTTAATCTGACGCGCGTGACAATTTCTGATGGATATATTTTTGTTTTTATGATCGGCCCTGTATACAGGGCTCATATTTGGTGGAGGTACTTAACCGGGTACAAGGTATCCTCCGGTATATTAATCTGCCACGCTCCCCTACCAGGAGGTTTGCTGTTAAATTTTAGGTACCAAAACACTTGCACAGCAAACTAAGCTTTTATTTTTTTCAGGATGAATTAGAACAAGAAAAGAACTTGCTAAAAAAACAAAAGTCGGATCTTATGAAGGCCTTGAAAGCTCAGACGATGCCTATCCCGACGTTGGATACGGCTGTCCCAGAAGCCATGGAAAATTTGATAAGAGAATTGAAACTTAAGACTGAAGAAAACAAACTTAAAATAGAAAAAATTGAAAACGAAAAGAAGCATTTAGAGGGTTTACTGAGAAACGAAGTGAGAAACAATTCTAGTGAAAATATGCCATTTGGTGATTTGGTAGTCCGGGTAAGAAATAAAATTAATTTTATTATTGATAGAGATAGAAAGTTGCGGTTTTCGCGAAGCGTTGCTACTTTATAATAAATTAAAAGATGACACTAACTAAGATTTTTATGGCTCTCTTCGTTTTCGATATACAGGGTGGCCCTCCATATTCGACACTGTCTGTAGCTGGATAACCATGGGGTTTTTTAAAAAAAGTAAATACTGAAACATATACAGGTCGGGTAAGGCCACAGTATAAAATTATTTTACTCTATACAGGATGTTTTAAAAAAGTGTGACGTATCAAAGTTATATTTTTTTAAATGGAACACCCTATATTTTATGACGGTTTTAGATTCTACATTAAAAAATAACTCAAGTTTGTTTATAGTACTAAGTGTCTAATTTTATTCGTTTTTGTGATATTTGATTTTTTTCAAAATGCAGGGGTGCAATTAAATTAATTTTATTTTAACAATATAAACTCCTTAAACTTTAAAATTTGTTACAAGATAAGGAAAAGTCTGCCTTATCATACGTAGGTCATATCGAGACCATAGATTATACAGGGTGATCAAAAAATAATTTCAATTTTTTAGAAAGTCAAATTGCAATATCTCTCTTATTTTAAATGGAACACCCCGTATTTTTTTATACCACATGATGAAAAACCAAATGCTCTTTTTAATGGTGTATAGGTTGCCTATACCTATCTTTTATACTTTTTAGGTAAATTCCGTTTTAACATATTTTTATTCCAAATGTCTATTTAAATGTAAGTAGGCTATGATATAGCTATGCCTATTTACTAAGCAGCTATAACAAAATGTAAATTTGTTGGAAACAAGAAGAAAATTAAAAGACGTTTAGGACATATGTTTATATGAAGTTTTTTCTTATTTTTTGTTGTAGAATCTTTTGGTTAAGTTTGTCGGTTGAGTTACTGGACACCCTGTGTGTATGTAGGTAATTTGATTAAAATTGATGAAAACTTTGATGTCTATTGGTGCCTAAACGGTGTCGACTTTAATAAGGAGTACCTTATTTTTTAAGTTTTTGATTGTCTATAAAATGGCGCCCCCAGCTTTGCGATATCTGTCAAAATAAACAAGTTATGATGTAAATAAATTTTAAGTTTTGGGTAAAGTGCCCTCTGGCGGTATTTAAAGAAAGTACTTTTGTCTTAAAATTTTAGAATCTGTAAAGCTTGATTTTTGTGCCAAATATCAACTGGATTGGTTAAAAAATAAATGCAATATGGCGAAAAAACCAAAATAAAAATTGAACTTTGACGGCTTGTAACTCGAAAACAAATGACATTTTGAAAAAAATTATATGAAAATCTACCCTTATTTTGTCAAGTAGAATCACCCCCTTAAGTTTCGTGATCGATTTTTTAATCACCCTGTATTTGTGGCTTTGAAAAAAAAAGGGTTTTTTTTATTTTGCTATGATTATTTTACATTCCTTTTTAACATAAGATAAGCCATAAATGTGGATCTGTGTACTCTTTTTAGATGACCCTGTAAGGTATATAAATATCTAGAAAGAAAAAAATAATATTTTAGTTTTCTTTTAATAAATAATGTGCTAATCTTTTTTATTTAAAATATTATATGTTTTTAGTGCAACTACCTTTTTGCCAAAGCCCTTAAACTGGAAAGCGTGAAAAAGCTCTTATTTGGCAGAAACGGTACCTTGTCGATAATTTGCAAAGCCATCAGAGACACTGCTTAATCGAAGTGTTGCCAAGTCAGCCACATGAAAATTATTGTTTAAGGCATAGACATTCTCCACTGGAACATTTCAGGTAAAAAAAATATACTTAATACTGTAAAAAATGAGAAGAATTTCCTTTTTTTACAGGTTGTTATTTTTGTCGCATTTTCAAGAATATTGTGATTTAAAATTCTCTGTTTATGCTAGGGAAGCCCAAGAGGCAGGTTAATATACCGGAGGATACCTTATACCCGGTTAAGTGGCTCCACCAAATATGAGCCCCGTATACACGGCCGATCGTAAAAAACAAAAATTTATCCATCAGAAAGTATAGTAGCCGCATAGGGGTGATCGTCAGTAATGAATTAACCATTAGGCTGACTAGGCTACAGCCTAGGGCGCCAGACAGGGGAGGTTTTGGAGATATGCTCTATATTGGTTAGGCGGATTCATTTATTGGATGGTCTTCTTGTTGAGTACACGCCTGGAAAGAATGGGACCGCTTCGGTCCTGGTCCCAGGGTATACGAGCTGACCCTGTTCAGCCCTATTGACCCCTATGAACTGGCCGGTCGCCTGAGAAACAAAGTAAAAGAAGAACTCCCCAAAAAACCCAAAAAATTCTAATTAAAAAACGACGTTTCGGTGGCAAGTCTGCCACCGTTGTCAAGATTAAAAATTACGTTAAAAAATAAAAATAAAATATTAACTAAGATTTAAATTAAAAATGATTAAAATTTAGATTATTTTTGTATCTCAAACTGAAAATAGTTTGACATATGTGTCATGAGTGACATAAGTAACTGGTGTACTTATTATTTGTAAGACAAAAAAGGTAATAAGTTAGTTGATTTCTAGTTTTCCTGAAGATACTTCAGTATCGAGCAAAGGCAACCAAGTGTTATTTAAATTAACTGAAATTAATGCTACACAATTATCTTTATTTAATAATATATACGCACTTTCTTTGATTTTGCGTTTTCTAGAACAAGTTTCCTTTGCTAAAATACTCGAAGCATCCCAGTTTATTCTATGATTGTTATCAAATGCCTGTTGACAGATTTTTGATTTATGAAATTATATGCTTTTAATATATGATATGTGTTCTTTTATGCGTGTAGCTAATGGTCTACAAGTTTCACCTATTTAAAACTTATCGCATTCGCAAGTTATTTTATAAATGACATTTTTTGTATTTTCATTTAAGTTGTATAGATTTGTTTTTGTTAATTGAGATCTAATGGTGTTTTGTGTTTTAAAGATTGTGCGAATATTAAATTTATTTCCTATTCGTTGAATTTTATTTGATAGTCCGGGAATGTATGGTAAAAATAAATTTGTAATAGGTCTATTTTGATTTTGTCTTATATTTGGATTTTCAAACTCAAGAAAACAATTATTTATAAAATCAAGAGGATAATTATTTTGTATTAAAATATCTTTTAACAATAAAAAAGATTATTTAAAAGATATTTTAATTCGAAATAATTATCCTCTTGATTTTATAAATAATTGTGTTGAGTTTGAAAATCCAAATATAAGACAAAATCAAAATAGACCTATTACAAATTTATTTTTACCATACATTCCCGGACTATCAAATAAAATTCAACGCGAATATAATAATGCACTCAAAATAGGCGCCATGCAGGGAAAGACCTTTTTTTGCTCTTCAAAAATTTGATTTGATTTTTGGTGGTATTTATCTTAACAATAGACGCGCCTAAAATTCCAGCCTAGTGCGCCCCAAACAGCTAATACGGCCCTGGTGATCGTCCTGCCCTTTAAAATAATTACTTATAAAAAGTTTAACAATTATATTTGTAGATCGGCCGTATATGCAGTGATCTCAATTGAAAGAATGAAGTTCCTCGTAAGACGGTGGCAAAGCGGCATAAGAAAGTACGAAAAAATTAATTCAAGACATTATGAACGTTCCAAACAGAAGTTCCTTCAAGAAAACCCGGGAGCGGCGGCAAATTTCCAAGTTGGGCAGCCGGTTTCGAATCAGCATTTTTCACATAGTCCCTACAGGGTAAGTTTTCGAAATTTCATGTCAATTTTAACAGAGAAATAGGTGTACCAAAAAAGAAGTCTTTGAAACAGCACATAAAAGTAGATTGTAAAATCCCCTAAAAAAATTAATCTAGGTTCCCCATAAAAGGCCACCCATTTTACCATTTGAATTATTTTTTTTTAGTTTGCCAAACAAACTTTTTATTATATTAAATTACACCTAACTTTTGGGATTTATGATAACTTATAAATAATTGGCTAATTTAATTATAACTTTTAAAAATCACGTCTTCGAAAGGACTTCCACCAACTTCAACACATTTTTCAATATTAGATAAAAAGTGGTTCATTACACGGCGTAGCAAACCTTTGTTTATTCCTTTAACTTCTTTACGAATTTTAACTTTGAGTTACTCGATTGTATTATACCTGGGTTGCTTTCCAGTGACGAAAATTTTTGTGCGTCACGCTCCAGGGTTTGAAGTTCTTGAACTGCTCTAAAAAGTTAGTCACTGGAACGCATCCTTAGACAAGGAAAGAGAGATACTTTAAGAAATTTTAAAATTTCGTTGTTTTTAACCTTTTTGGCTTTATAATAATAATCTCTTTTTAATATCTAATTCCATTTTAAATAAATAATTTTAAAAATCCATCCTTAACCATAAAAACACGTTTGAAGCACAAAAACCAAAAGAGGGGTTGGTGCATGAGGGGCAAGGGGAAAGAAAAACGGAGTAGCTCAGGTGCATAACACTTTCCGTCACTGGAACGCCATAAAGTAGAACGAAATGCTCCTGTGCTACTCGGGAGCGCTCTATTTGCGTCACTGGAAACCCACTCTGGATGACTTGGCTTTTAAATATCCCCACAGAAAAAATCGGGTGCCGTGTAATCAACCACTTTTTATCTAACATTGAAAAATGTGTTGAAGTTGGTGGAAGTCATTTAGAAGACGTGATTTTCAAATGTAAGAATTAAATTAGCCAAATATTTATAAGTTCGCCACAAAAGATCTACAGCAGATCTTCTTTCCTTCGTATCACACTGCTGGAATAAGTCTCTTGAGTTTCTAGGTGAGTCCCAAATCGTTGCTCTTGATATATCCAAAGCTTTTGACCAGGTCTGGTTCGCCACAAAAGATCTACAGCAGATCTTCTTTCCTTCGTATCACACTGCTGGAATAAGTCTCTTGAGTTTCTAGGTTAGTCCCAGATCGTTGCTCTTGATATATCCAAAGCTTTTGACCAGGTCTGGTATGCCGCACTTCTTAATAAACTTCCCTCCTATGACTACTCTATACTTGGCTCTCTAGTTATCTATCTGATCGACGTATATCAGTTATTGTGGACGACCATTCTTTACGCTTTCACCAAGTAAATGCTGGAGTGCCTCAGGGCTCAGTTCTGGCACCAACATTGTTTCTTCTTTACATCAACGACCTTCTCTCGTCCACAACTAATTCCATTCATAGTTTCGCCGACGATAGTACCCTTCATTCCAGTTTTCAGGTTCCTAAACCCATCATTAAACCTGATTTGGACAACAAACGCAGAGCGATGCAGATATCCCTTTCGCAGGATCTTAATTTAATATTGGATTGGGGCGCCAAAAATCTCGTCCATTTTAATGCATCCAAAACACAATTATGTTTCTTGTCGCGAAAAAAGTTATCAAATACTTATCCTCTACTTATGAGCGGCCAAGTTTTACAGAGCAAAGACACCTTCAATCTTGAGCGCGTCACATTTGAAAGTAACCTTAACTGGCGAAAACACATTGTATTTATAGCCACCGCAACTTCAAAAAGCTTGGATTTCTCTTTCGAGTCAAAAAGTATGTTCCCCTTTTAATTTATACACTTTATATGTGTCCCAAATCCGACCTTCCTTAGAATATTGTTCTCATATCTGGGGCATGGCGTCCCCTACAACCTTAAGCATTCTTGATTCCATCTAAAAAGAGCTATTCGTCTTATTAATGATCCCTCACTTACAGAAAGGCTTCCCTCTCGTGCCGATCGTCGGGCTATGGAGGATTTATCGCTTTTTTATAGATACTTCCATGGCTTCTGCTCTGAAGAATTGTCCAAAATAGTTCCTCGCGGTTACCACCAGAGAAACTCGTGGTGCCGCGCGTATGCATCCCTATACGGTCCAACTGGACAGGCCCCCACTTTGTTCGTTCTTTTATCTCTAGAGTTTCTAGAATGTGGAACCTGCTGCCCGCGGAGGTCTTTCCTTCCCCCAAATCTTCAAGTATTTAATTACCGTGTCAACAAACTCCCTCTTACCTCGCTTAAGACACCCACGGTACGTTAGTATTTAGGCTTTTAGCCTTCGTGGTTTGTCCAAAGATAAAAAAAAGTTATCACAATTCCCAAAGAGTTAGCCGTAATTTAGTTTAACAAAGTTTGTTTGGTAAACTAAAAAAATAATAATACAAATATTAAAATAGGTAGCTTATTATGGGGAACCCAGTAGTGGATTTACACTAAATTTTTACTAAGTTGAATTCGACGGTACATCTAAATCACCTGAGTATAAGTTAAAAAAATTTTTTATTTTTAAGACAAATTCAACAACCAATCCATTTTTACGTGACCATGTTGCGACTACAGACGATTCAAGGCCTGTCTCGCCATGCAGTGTTGTTTCAACAATAAGAGATGCGCCTTGGTCTGGCAGTACTCCCCATCTAAGGAAAATCATACTAGAAGTACCTTAAGGATAGGGTATGTATATTTTTTTGTAAATATATCATATCATCAGTTTGGGCACAGCCTTCCTAAACTTATGAGCCGTAAAGTAAGAAAGGCAACGTTGCAAACCACACTGTACAGTAGGAATATTGAAATGAGTTCCTAATAGATTACATGCTAAACATAATTAATTTTTTAATTGTTTTAAACAAAATATAGATACTCATTTTTTTAGGATGTTTTAGACAACATATAGGTATAATTTTAATTACTATAGTTGCCCTTAAAAGCAATAATGTGTCTGCAAAACTTTTCTGCCTTATACAAATTTGTTGGTAAGGATTTAAAAATTTCAACTTTTTCTACCACTTTTATGCATTTTTTGCGACCAATGTAGCTTTTTACATTTAAGTAAACATTTATTATTTAGTAATATTTGCAATACTTAAAATGAATTGAAAGCATGTGTGTTTAGTTATAAATATAAAATCCTAACATAAGATGCACTAAAAAACGCTTTAAATTAGGTATTTCACTATAGTTACCCTAAAACCGCCTTGCCTTAAGGAAATAACTTTCAGAATATCTATATGAATAATATTTTTGGTGAACTTACCAGTATATTTATGCGCATTAGTTGATATAGTCCTTGGGATATTGCTTGGGGTAAATATTTGTTTTTGGTGCACTTTACACACTATTGATATCAAATTAAACTAATTTTTTAAAAACACACTTAGTTAATTAGTTGCCCGTAAAATATATTTCCCCATTTACCGTATAGGTACTACTTTCACTTTTATTTAAAAAAAACACTTATCCGGTCAATAGCGCACATCCAGGCTTTTCTAATTTCATTGTTTTTGGGGAAATTAAATGTTGTTTGAGAACCCTCTGTTTTCATATAACTGGGGTAATTCGTTTTGCAGCCCGAAACGCAACACGTTCGTGCCATATTGTACGCCATACGCATCAACTATACGCGCACATTTAAACGTCAGAACAACGATTGACATATTGGCACCGGTCCTATTTTTTAAATATAACAATGAATTACTTATTTTTTTTATATAATAAATACACGCTACGATTTAACTTTTAAAAACAGAAAAAACCTTTTAGGTAATCATTTAAACTTGTTTCCGTTTACTTCTAAACTTTACTTGACATTCCTACAGTGCTGTGTTGCCAGATTTCCTCCTTCACGGCTCATAAGTTTAAGAAGGCTGTGGTTTGGGGCATACAGATCCGTAAAAAATATTTAACTTTTGCGACTTGGTGATAACCTAAAGACAGTGGTGTAGCATGGATTAATAAACGTTGGCGAAGTCGCACGCAGCGAGGCCCCTTTTCTATATTAATAAGATCTATCCAATAAATACAGGTTGTCTCAACTCTATTTATACACCAAATACCTTCGTCCCTGTACAAAATACAAAAATAAACATTAGAAAATGTTTATTCGGATACACTCTTTTTAGTGAGGGTTCTAGTTATTATACAAGGTGTCTTAAAAGCATTATTTTTGTTGGCAAGTATTTTTTTTTTAATGGATCACCCTATATATTTTAACAAATTTTGACTCTGCATGAAATTCTACATCAAAATATACAGGGTGTTCATTTAAAAACTTTCCACTCAAGTTATCTTCGAAACGAGACAGATTTGAGAAAATCGCCGAAACACGTCAAGATATTTATTGAGGGGGAACGTTTTTACAAAAATTGGACGGCGCCCCTTTAACCCCTTATCCACCAGGGCCACCACCCCAAAATTCTTAAATGAGAAGGCGGGTCGAGTGATACATCATTTAAAGCTCCTGACGAGTACTTTATAACCCTAGAATATGAAGTCAATATCTTCACCTATTACAAAATGGCGGTACTTTAAAATTACCTAAATACCTGATTTGGATGGCCATATTTCCGAAACTAATAAAGTTAGATGTACTTAATGTGGTGTTTTTCTTAAAGCTCTTTTAAAGGTCTTTTTAATGGTGATACTGGTAGTAATATACAGGGTAGAAGAAAAAGTACATATTTTTTTATTTAAGAACCCCGTATATTATTTTACCATTAAAAGATCTTTAAATGAGCTTTAAGAAAATACCACATTAAGTACATCTAACTTTTATTAGTTTCGGAAATATGACCATCCAAATCAGGTATTTAGGTAATTTTTAAAGTACCGCCATTTTGTAATAGGTGAAGATATTGACTTCATATTCTAGGGTTATAAAGTACTCGTCAGAAGCTTTAAAATGATGTATCACTCGACCCGCCTTCTCATTTAAGAATTTTGGGGTGGTGGCCCTGGTGGTTAAGGGTTAAAGGGGCGCCGTCCAATTTTTTGTAAAAAACGTTCCCCCTCAATAAATATCTTGACGTGTTTCGGCGATTTTCTCAAATCTGTCTCGTTTCGAAGATAACTTGAGTGGAAAGTTTTTAAATGAACACCCTGTATAACACACTATAGGTTAATTAGTGATTGTTGAGATATCGGCAGTATGTTGATATACTCATTAACAATTAAAAGTGAAGAAATAAAGTAATGTTTTGGTTTTATTTATTCTTAAATAATTCTTTTACTGTCAGAGTGACAAATGATATAATAACAAGTAATTTATTACCTTCCATTGTAAGAACTTCTAATAGGTATGTTAGAATTTTAGTTTATTTTGGACACCTGTTTACTGAATTGCATTAAAAACAACATTATGTCAATTATGGCGGGTTTTTAAGTTAGGTCAGTAAGTATGTATCTAAAATAAACTAAATAGCTGACTAACTTACAAGTAGTTCTTACAATTTAAGGTATTTAATTGCATGTTATAATGTTTTGTCACTTTAACAGTGACAAAATTATTTAAAAATGATTAGAACCAAAATATTATTTTCTTTCTTCACTTTTAGTCGTTATTAGGTATATTAACATACTGCTGATATCTCAAAAACCAGCAATAATGGACGTATAGTGTGTAATATATTTTTGATGCAGAATTTATTATAAAGTCAAAATTTGTTAAAATATATAGGATGTTCCATTTAAAAAAACAAATTGACAATAAAAATTATGATTTTGAGACACCTTATATATTAACTAGTTCTGTTGGGAAAAAAAGTATATTCAAATAAACATTTTTTAACTTAAGTTTATTTTTGTATCTTGTACAGGAGCGAACTAATTTGCTGTATAAATAGAGCTGGGATACCCTGTATATCTTAACATACATGTTTTGACACGATGTATCTACTCATAATAGTGAAAAAGTATAAATATACAGGGTTTTCATTTATATTTTTCCACCCACTTTTAACTATAACCAAGGATAGAAAAAACTTTTTCTACTACTGTATAAATAAGAAAACTTTGTGGTCCTAGCAACGCGAATGATAACGAAAGAGAACCTTCGTGTTACCTGGTTGCTAAGCGTTGCTAGCTACGAAAGTAATATTTTCAGCGCCTGGACAAAAAGTAAGAGTAAAAAAAAGAAAATATGCTTGTGGGAATTATTAGGATTTATTTATAAAAAGTAACTAATTTATGACCAAATATTTTAAAAAACTAGGTTAGGTATTGACATTAAAAGTAATTGTGCAATTTGAGCAATTAGCAAAAGAAATTGTAGGAATAATACTTGAATTAACAGTTTTTAAATTTGTTGTTGGGGTATCGTTATCACCTTTAACTACGTTAATATTCATATTTTTCACTGTTACTTCATTAGAGGAAATATTGGTAGGAATTTCGTGTAAAATCTTCTTTGAAATTTCCACCTTATTACTATAGGATTCAGCAATATATCCCTCCGCAACAGAAGAAGACTTCCAACCTCCATGCCTTTTTAAGTCCAAAATATCGACATCCGAAGCATTGGCAAGGAACGTAGTTGACGTTCTTCTAAAAGAATGACCAGTGTATCTACTGATGTCTTCAAGCTTCAAAAACTTCGCAATTTCTTTAGGTACATTTGAAATAGTGTGCTTTCCAATTACTTGATTAACACATTTACCTCTTTCATAACGATACAATAAGCGCTCATCTAGAGCATTCCTTGGTCTCAGCTTAATATATTCCTGTAGAAATCTGACATAAGGAACTGAGCCTTCATCGTTGGTTACTACAAAGTTTCTTTTAACTTTATTTTAAGACTCCACTATTTTTACTATAGCCACGTCATTTCTTATTTCTACATCACTTAGCTTCATTCTGTATATTTCGTCTGTCCGGTATGCCCCAGCCATTCCCATAATGGCTATTATTTTCATTGCTAAGTAACTTTGATCAGGCGCGTTAAGTAAAAACTTTATGATTTCTTCTTTTTTAAAATTTTTGACATTTTTGCCTCATAACCATCGTTTTCCTTTTAATAAAAGCAACTAGTTTCTTGAACTCCGAAATATCTTGATTTTTGTTTACGGAAATTGTTAACTTGAGCATGGAATATACAGACCAGAGGGTTGGTGGTGATAAAGACTCGGATTTTTCTTGAAAATACGCCAACATCACATTCTCGTCAATCCGCCCCACATTTTTGTAGCAAGCCATTCAGAAAACGATTTATATGTTTGATGGTACCTCTCTTTAGATTTGTCTGGCAGAAGTGAGGCACACGCAAGGTCAGCTGCCTTTTGGATGCAATTTTCATATTCATTTAACATTTTAAAATGGGAATGGATTTATACTAAATTAACAATAATTCAATATCTGACAAGTGCTGATGACAGACAATGTCAACAATAAATGTGTTGCTATGGATAAATTTTTACAGGTAAAATTTCAATATCGCTGATATTTCTATTAAAACATGATGTTAATGATTATTAAATTATGCGATACATAGAACAGTAGCAGAAAAAATATAATACATTACACGATGCGAAAGGCGTTTCAAGTGTTCGGAGGTTTTAAATAGCCTTGGCTTCGCCTAAGCCATTTAAAAACCACCTCACACCAAAAAGTAAACTTTCGCATCTTGTAATGTAAATAACTATTAATAAAGGTCAGAATCTTTTGCAAAGTGCAGTTGCACCTTAAACGCCGAACTGTTATTTGGAGATAGTGACAGCTGAACAGTTACCATGGTTTCGTTCCAAAGTTATCCTAATTGCCGATGAAAAGTTAAACACGCCATGTTTTTATATGAGGTTATGCAGAACAATTTTTTTATATTTTTCATTTCAGGTCAAATATAATACACAGAGACGACTTGACACCCCCTCCGAGCACCACAACTTTTAACTCAGTTACATGCAAGAGTGGAGCAAATTCAAGAGACACTCAGTATACCATTTTCGACAGATAATACTTAGTTTAAGTATGTCAAGGTACTACATAGATCAAACCTTAAAACTTCAGTATTATTTTTATATTTTCTTTTTAAAATGAGATACCGTGATATTGAAACCTGGCCTTTTTAAATAATCCTCGAAGATACAGGGGTGTCCCAAATGTGATGGTTACAATTGGGATTTTGGAAATCTCAATAGTGAACCTTGAATTTGGGACAACCTGTACAAAGGATTATTTGGTATGTAATTTTGGTTATGTGCTTATGGAATACGAAATCACATATTTTAGTTAAAAAAAACATGTTCTTAAATGTTTAAAGATAGTACTACTCCTTCTGAATATGTCTTTTAATAGTAGTATAGACATATTACTTTGAAACCAAAAAGAAAAAAAGCATCTCTATCCTAGTCATTATTCCAACATATAGTTGTTAATTATATAATTAAAAATATCATGACCTGTATTAGGGTGAGTCAAAAAAATCGACAATTTTTATTTTAACTTTTAACACTGAAAAATTGGTTCTTAGGCACTTTCAGACACTACTCGGCAACGATGAGCTTTTAATTTTAACAGGGAGATTCGCCTCATTACAGTTATAAATAATTTTCGGTCCCATACAAAAAAAAAACTAATATTTTACCATTCGGTAATCACTCTAAAAGAGTTTTGACGTGACAACGTCTTATAACTCGATAGACTAACCAGACCTGGCTGCACGCACCAAAAAACATGACTCATGCAGCGTTACCTCGCGCGTTCCATTTAAGGCTTGAAGTGCAAGCGAGAGGTGCGGAATGAGCGACAAGGTGGCTCGATCTCCGTGTTTGACAGTGTTCGACATCTGTTTCTCTCCTACTTGAGTGAGCGTGTAGTAAAAGTGAATGTGGTGTCAATTGTTTATAGCAACGATAATTGCGGCGATAAAGGTAATTATTCTTTTGACGTTGTTACGTTTAGCTATCGTCAGTGAACCAACTTTGCAGACAACCGATTTTTTTGTACAAAATTAAACGCTCTCTAAAGAATGGCTCTTATTTTTTGATAAATCTAACCTATAAAGATATTCAAGGTCAAATATTGAAGAATTTTAAGAAAAGTAACTGTTGTAAGTATATAAGACCTTTTTGTAAAGCGGTCAATTTTCTACCAAAAAAAACCTTCTAGAGTTTTGCTGTGTGAATAACGAATGGTGAGATATACCGGGTGATGCATCATGGTAAAAACTTTAGATTTTTCGGTTAACCCGTTTGCTAGTTAGATGCTAATATATTTTTAAAAATTGTTACATTATTATCGCCTCATATTTATGAACAACATTAAAAATACCAGTTAGCGTGACATAACGTTGTCATTTTGAAATTTAGTGCTTTATTATTATCATCAAAAAATCGTACAGTGAAAAGATTAAAGTTGTATTTATACAAACGAATTACGTTAAGTTAAACTAAACTAGAGTAATGGGTATCGGTCTATTCGGATACTGAGCAGCGAACATTTCTGGCACCTTTTGGTAACTATTTCCTTGATAGTACCATTTAATCATCTATACTTTTTCTTCAGTAGTATAACTCATGGTTAATCTTTTCGCTCTACGATTTTTGATAATAATAAAGCACTAAATTTCAAAATGACAACGTTATGTCACGCTAACTGGTATTTTTATTGTTGTTCATAAGTATGAGGCGATAATAATGTAACAATTTTAAAAAATATATTAGCATCTAACTAGCAAACGGGTTAACCGAAAAATCTAAAGTTTTTACCATGGACGTAGATTTGCATGCTCTTCAATAAACTTCAATAGAATTTTCTCTAAAATAATTAGGGGAGCCAATAATTGACCCCATTAAAAATTACATGGGATTTCCTATGTCCCGCCCGGCGAGTGCATCACCCGGTATAATATTTTTGTATGGAACAAAAAAATATATATACAAAACTGTAATAATGTCCTATTAAAATTAAGAGCTCATAGTTGCCGAGCATTCTTTGGAGGTACCTGGGACCATTTTTTTAGTGTCAGAAGCAAAAAAAGAGTCGTATTTTTGACCTACTCTAACCTGTATCTATAAGCATAATTATGATTATTATTATCTTTTAGAGTTTGTGATTTTGTTTTTAAGACTAAGATATTGTAGTATAAATTAGCATTACTTTTAGTCTCCTCACAGGTTGCCTTAAAGTGCCATCCACTTATGTACAAAAGAAAAGTACAAGTGATAGTAAAATTTTTATGTGTCCCATAATCATAAAGTAATAGAATACTATGAATTATACCACAACGTCAAAAGAAGAGTTCTAAACATAAATCTTGCCTTTAGTTATTAGTTATGGGACATCTTTTTTGTACTGCTTTAAATGGCTAAAATTTTGGCAGATTTAAAAAAAAGTTTTGCTTTTGAGTTACGATTAGATGGTACTAAAAAAGTTGCCTTAAAAGACTAAAAATTGAATTTGTTGTTTTTTATTAGATTGTTTACTACTGTTAAGTCTGAAAAATATTATTATATAGATACTATTTATAGTCACTGACGTTGCCAATTTTCGGATATTTAAGAATGATGACGCAGATCTGCAATTTGGTAATGTTTCTGGCTTTACCTGTACTGTTGCCATTTAGGCTAAGTTTTTTTGTAACAGTAAAATTTAGCTAGACACCTTATTTGTATATATTGTATTAAGGGGTTTAATAAAGTAGAGTAAGATTTTTTCACAATAAAGGCAAATGTTTTCTATATGTTTGTTTTAGTTAACACCTTCTAGATGTTTAAAATTGTACTAGAATAAGCCGTTAATTTAATTCTAGCATCTAGAAGGCGATGGTTTTAGTCAACCGCCACGCTATTGGCAATTGAAATTATGGAGCAGCAGTGTTGCAATTCGGTCAATCAGAGTGGCTTTCCAGTGACGCAAATAGAGCGCTCCCGAGTAGCTCAGGAGCATTTCGTTCTACTTTATGGCGTTCCAGTGACGGAAAGTGTTATGCACCTGAGCTACTCCGTTTTTCTTTCCCTTGCCCCTCATGCACCAACCCCTCTTTGTGCTTCAAACGTGTTTTTTTATGGTTAAGGATGGATTTTTAAAATTATTTATTTAAAATGGAATTAGATATTAAAAAGGGATTATTATTATAAAGCCAAGAAAGGTTAAAAACAACAAAATTTTAAAATTTCTTAAAGTATCTATCTCTCCTTGTCTAAGGATGCGTTCCAGTGACTAACTTTTTAGAGCAGTTCAAGAGCTTCAAGCCCTGGAGCGTAACGCACAAAAATTTCCGTCACTGGAAAGCTACCCAGCTGATAAAAATGGGTATCTAGATCGAAAGTGTCAAAAATATTTACCATATTTACAGAAATATACGATTTTGGGTTTGTGTCTTAGCTAGAAGCAAAAGCACTTTTGAAAACGAGGCATTA
The DNA here is from genome assembly GCA_014170235.1 of Listronotus bonariensis. Taxonomy (NCBI): domain Eukaryota; kingdom Metazoa; phylum Arthropoda; class Insecta; order Coleoptera; family Curculionidae; genus Listronotus; species Listronotus bonariensis. The sequence goes on along the minus strand of JACEGR010003890.1, from coordinate 78,411 downwards.
AATTTCAGACAAAATATTAGGCATCATAGTCTAAGAATCTTAATAATACAAAGACTAGTTACCAGCTCACGTTCCGCGTAATTTTATATAAATCGACAAACCGTAAGTTCTTGAATATTTACACTTAAACTACAGGCATAACAAATCCGACTTTGCACCTTTGACTTCATGGCAAAACTGTTTACGAAATCTATGATGACAACCACCAAAACACTTGTATTTTTTATTGCACTTATTTAATAAATTATAAGAATTATTTAAAAAACATGATATTAACTGCCACAACAAGAAAAACTCGACTTTGAATCGTCATGAACTCTTATACTAGTTCAAAATTACGCCGACGAGGGCTTTTTCACAACGTTGCAAGCTTAATTTTTATTATCAATAAACCCATACATCAAAAATAGTTTTTTTAATGAAACACCACAAAATCGGTCTATATAGGGTCGCGACATTCGGCGATATTGCTTTGACGTATTATGACGTCACATCTGGCCATGTTGTTCAGTGCTGAAGATATACAATTTATTGTATTAGTAGAAAAACCGTTTACACAACAGTTTTTAATTATTATTAATTTGTAAATTCTTTTACTTTAAATAAAAAACATTTGGAATTACATTTTTCAACAAACATCACTTCCAAAACGAAGCTATGAAATGCATAAATTGCGGCCATCTTCCCAAGAGCTGCTACTGGTATCGCGCATAACCGGTTTCTTTCAGTACTGACGTCACCCGCAGCGCCCGCCTCCATTCTCCGCCATTGAAGAATACCTCGTGCAGTACGCCAAACAGAAAAACATCAGGTTATAGGAATCTTCACTCACAGCGCCTAGCTCCAGAAAAAAGATGCCTTTTCAATTTAGCAGTGAGTTTCCTATCTTCCTCGGGGCACCAGAACGTCTTCTACATCCTCCATGCACGAATCCACGTGAGAGCCCGGTATAAGCTCCTTTCCAACGTCTAATCACTTCCGATCTCCACATTTTAACTTCGTTTTCCATTGATTCTTACAACAGCACTTAAACACGTCCAAACAGATATTGCGAACTCACATCGAACGCCTTTTTGTTCGCGCAAAGAACCGACACCTGTATGGATCGTGACGAACGTTCCAGCGCGCAAGAATATAGATGTTATTTTCACGGTAAATCCAAATGGATAAAAATTTACGGATCGATTCATACTACACTGTACAACGATTCAGTCTAATTCTATTTCTATTTCTATTTTTTCTCTTGGTTTTGGTCCCTTCAGGTCCAATCCACCACTCTTCCCCTTCCGGACTATGCTTTCCAGGGCTTCGTCGGCGGAAAATCTGGATAATCGAGCTCGTAGCTCCCAGAAATTCCAAAAGAAAACAAATAATTCAACAATCGATGCAATGCATAAATTGTCGGCTGTCGAACCAAGATCTGCTACTGGTGTTACGTATAACCTTCACTTTCACTACTGACAGTTCCCATGGCACGCCCATCTATTTCCCGCCATTTGAGAAATACCTCGTGTTCACCACCAAACAGGATACCATCAGCTTATAGGAATCTTCGCTCACAGCGCTTAGCTCCAGAAGAAAGATGCCGTCAATTTAGCGTGAATCTTTCCTTGATCCCCAAAGGTAAAAAACGTTCGTACGACACCTCTAGCCGCCACTCCGGGAAGAACTTTGTAGTCCTCTACGCACGTCCGCACTGTCCGGAGGTCAAACAAAGAGTCCTTTCAGTCAAATTAATCTATTGGTGGTGCATAAGCGACGTTGCCGGATCAAAACTTTTACAAATATGTGATAGTATTCGTGATGAGTAACGTCTCAACTGGTACAGTTTTGCATAAAAATTATTACGGTCGATATATTGTACCACAACTACCTTAAAGTCGTAAACCTATTTTTCCAATTTGTTAAGCATTAGCTACCTACCATGTAAGTTGGCATCAAAGTATGCTGAAGGTGTCATTTTAACATATGTCCACGGAAAAAAACAACTTATTTAACAATATATGTGACATTTATTTTTTGAAAGTATACACAGAATATTTAAAATATTAAAAATATATACATATGTATATAAAAAGATTAACAGTCTGTTCAAGTTAAAATATACACTATATTAAACAGTATAACCTAATTAAAAGAACACATTTATATAGACCATAGATTTAGTATTTCATGCTAGGGAATGATATACAGATAGATAGAGATATATTTCCACCAAAATATATTTATTTATTGTTTTTATAACCGGGCCCTTTCAATTTAAGACTGACAAGAGCAATACAAAATTGAAACAAAATATATCTCATTGGTAATAAAAAACTAAAAAGAAAAGGTAACGGTGGTTACAAATGCAAATGACCAATGGAAAGAGCTTATCTTCATTTGTTTTTGCTTACGTCAAATTCAAATTAAAATGGCCCAAGCCTAACTAAAGTTCCTTAGAATCATCGTCAGAGTGATTCGTAACTTACATTTAAAGCACCATTTAATTTGGCTACAATTTTTCAGATCAGAAAAAATCTGAAAAATATACCTTTATGGCATATACATTTTTAATTGAGCTATATTTAAACAAGTAACATTTAAAAACCAACAAAAATTGTTTATATAAAAGGTTGCCAAATAAAACTCGCGACGATATGAAAAAGAATATGAGGTGTTTAAGCAGTGCATGGAAGAAAACTATGCCAAAAGAATTACCGAATATGCCGTTGTTATATGTATTTTTGAAGAAACCATAATTTCTTCATCTATGCTCTCACGCTCATCTTTTCTCTCACACAGGGAAGAAAAAGTCTATTTTCGATGAAGGTAGTAGAAAAAATATAAAATCAGTACGATTTTTATTGAAGGTCTGTCAATATTATCAACTTATGTGAGTGGTATATTGCCTTAGAAAAAAGTATTAAATACTGAGAGATTGTTTAAGCCATATTATCTTTTAAGCTGTTGTCTGTAACTAAATACCTTAATTCATTCTTTAAAAAAAATGTAGTCATTTGGCTGACTGTTGAACTTTCTGTCCACACTGTTTAATGTCTTGTTTTTCACCTCCTATTGACCATCTGTTGCAACAATAATATTGCTTCAATAAAATTGACAGTGTAAGAGGGTCTTAACCTACAGCAACACATCAGCTTCTTTAGGCTCCGTATCACTACTATCAGACTGTTCAGTTATAATTATTTTAGGCATATTGAGAATTATTTTTTTGCTTCAGTGTGAGTTAACGCACCTTTAACCTCACTTCTCAATTGCAGATAATGGGAATTATTCTCGTACTCAACATCACAGTTAAAAATATGAATCAACTTGCCGAAATCGTCCATTAAATCGAACCTCAAACACTTTTTGAGATATGGAGGAATTTCTTTGGTGGAATAAGGAAGTGAAACCACATAAATTTCTATGTCTGCAATTTCTTTGTTCGCTTCTATAACAAGATATTTGTGGGTTCCTGCATCTGGTTCGAAAATATGGGTTCCACAAATATAAATGATATGCGTTGCCTCGGTAATATTCGAAACAATCTGAACATTTGTCAGACTTTTTAGGGATTTTTCCAGCGTTTTCACGATGACGTAGTGTTTCTCTGGAGTTTGGCTGTAGACTATGTACACTTTGTCTTTTTGGATTCAGTTTGTTCTAAAATAGTATGAATAAATTATTATATTATTAAATTTCAGCGCTAATTTAAAAATATTAGTAGCCAAAAACTCAAGACATATGCTATACTATTTTGAAAGAGAGTTTCATCCGCTTTTCGAATCTGATCCCCGCTAATCTCTAGAACCACTAAGAAAGTCATAAATCGCGATTAAGTAA
>JACEGR010003890.1:0-74486 GCA_014170235.1 Listronotus bonariensis | reverse complement strand
CCGCTAATCTCTAGAACCACTAAGAAAGTCATAAATCGCGATTAAGTAAGACTGTGCATATTAAATTTGCAACTTTCACACAACTTTGATTTCAACGTCAATTTAAAAATATTAGGAAGGAGAACCCTAAACACATGCTGTAGTATTCTAAGAGAGGTTTAATTAACTTTTTAAATCCGACTTTCGCTAATCGCTGGGACCACTAATAAAGTCATAAATCGCGATTATGTGAGACTGTGCACATTAAATTTCCAACTTACACACAACTTTGATTTCAACGTCAATTTAAAAATATAAGGAAGGAGAACCCTAAACACATGCTGTAGTATTCTAAGAGAGGTTTAATTAACTTTTTAAATCTGACTTTCGCTAATCGCTGGGACCACTAATAAAGTCATAAATCGCGATTATGTGAGACTGTGCATATTAAATTTCCAACTTACACACAACTTTGATTTCAACGTCAATTTAAAAATATTAGGAAGGAGAACCCTAAACACATGCTGTAGTATTCTAAGAGAGGTTTAATTAACTTTTTAAATCCGACTTTCGCTAATCGCTGGGACCACTAATAAAGTCATAAATCGCGATTATGTGAGACTGTGCATATTAAATTTCCAACTTACACACAACTTTGATTTCAACGTCAATTTAAAAATATAAGAAAGGAGAACCCTAAAGACATGCGTTACTATTCTAAAAGAGAGTTTAATTAACTTTTTCAATCTGACTCCCGCTAATCGCTAGAACCACTAATAAAGTCATAATTCGCGATTATGTGAGACCGTGCATATTAAATTTCCAACTTTCGCACAACTTCCACTTCAGGGCCGATTTAAAAATATTAGGAGCATGAAACCTAAATACACGCTGTACTATTCTAAAATAGGTTTTAATTAGCTTTTCAAATCTTACCCCCGCTAATCTCTAGGACCACTAATAGAGTCATAAATCGCGAGTATGTGAGACTATGCATATTAAATTTGCAACTTACATAAAACTTCGATTTCAACATCAATTTAAAAATATAAGAAAGGAGAACCCTAAAGACATGCGGTACTATTCTAAAAGAGAATTTAATTGACTTTTTAAATCTGACTCCCGCTAATCGCTAAAACCACTAATAAAGTCATAAATCGCGATTTTGCGAGACCGTGCATATTAAATTTCCAACTTTCGCACAACTTCGACTTCAGGGCCGATTTAAAAATATTAAGAGCATGAATCCTAAATACACGCTGTACTATTCTAAAATAGGTTTTAATTACCTTTTAAATCTTACCCCCGCAAATCTCTAGGACCACTAATAGAGTCATAAATCGCGATTATGTGAGAACGTGCATAATGATTTTCCAACTTTCGCACAACTTCGATTTCAACGTCGATTTAAAAATATTAGGAGCATGAAACCTAAACCCCTGTTGTACTATATTAAAAAGAATTGATCAACTTTCCGAATATGACCCCCGCAAATCGCTAGTACCACTAATAAAGTCATAAATCCCTATTGTGTGAGAACGTGCATATTAAATTTCTAACTTTCGCACAACTTCGATTTAAACGTTAATTTAAAAATATTAGGAAGGAGAACCCTAAAGACATGCTGTATTATTCTGAAAGAGGGTTTAATTAACTTTTTAAATCTGGCTTCCGCGAATCGCTAGAACCACTAATAAAGTCAGAAATCGCGATTATGTGAGACCGTGCATATTAAATTTCCAACTTTCGCACAACTTTGATTTCTGGGCCGATTTAAAAATAGTAGGAGCACGAAACCTAAACACATGCTGTACTATTCTAAAGAGAATTTAATTAACTTTCCGAATCTAACCCCCGCTAATCTCTAGAACCTCTAATAAAGTCATAAATCGCGATTATGTGAGACTGTGCATATTAAATTTGCAACTTACACACAACTTTGATTTCAACGTCAATTTAAAATTATAAGGAAGGAAAACCCTAAAGACATGCTGTACTATTCTAAAATGGTGGTTAATTAACTTTTTAAATCTGACCCCCACTAATCTCTAGAACCACTAATAAAGTCATAAATCGCGATGATGTGAGACTGTGCATATTAAATTTGCAACTTACACACAACTTCGATTTCAACGTCAATTTAAAATTATAAGGAAGGAGAACCCTAAAGACATGCTGTACTATTCTAAAATGGTGGTTAATTAACTTTTTAAATCTGACCCCCGCTAATCGCTAGAACCACTAATAAAGTCATAAATCGCGATTATGTAAGACTGTGTATATTAAATTTGCAACTTACACACAACTTCGATTTCAACGTCAATTTAAAAATATAAGAAAGGAGAACCCTAAAGACATGCTGTATTATTCTAAAAGAGGGTTTAATTAACTTTTTAAATCTGGCTTCCGCGAATCGCTAGAACCACTAATAAAGTCATAAATCGCGATTATGTGAGACCGTGCATATTAAATTTCCAACTTTCGCACAACTTTGATTTCAGGGCCGATTTAAAAATATTAGGAGCATGAAACCATAAATACATGCTGTACTATTCTAAAAGAGAATTTAATTAACTTTCCGAATCTGACCCCCGCTAATCTCTAGAACCACTAATAAAGTCATAAATCGCGATGATGTGAGACTGTGCATATTAAATTTGCAACTTACACACAACTTCGATTTCAACGTCAATTTAAAAATATAAGAAAGGAGAACCCTAAAGACATGCTGTATTATTCTAAAAGAGAGTTTAATTAACTTTTTAAATCTGGCGTCCGCGAATCGCTAGAACCACTAATAAAGTCATAAATCGCGATTATGTGAGACTGTGCATATTAAATTTGCAACTTACACACAACTTCGATTTCAACGTCAATTTAAAAATATAAGGAAGGAGAACCCTAAAGACATGCTGTACTATTCTAAAATGAGTGGTTAATTAACTTTTTAAATCTGACCCCCGCTAATGGCTAGAACCACTAATAAAGTCATAAATCGCGATTATGTAAGACTGTGTATATTAAATTTGCAACTTACACACAACTTTGATTTCAACGTCAATTTAAAATTATAAGGAAGGAGAACCCTAAAGACATGCTGTACTATTCTAAAATGGTGGTTAATTAACTTTTTAAATGTGACCCCCGCTAATCGCTAGAACCACTAATAAAGTCATAAATCACGATTATGTAAGACTGTGTATATTAAATTTGCAACTTACACACAACTTCGATTTCAACATCAATTTAAAATTATAAGGAAGGAGAACCCTAAAGACATGCTGTACTATTCTAAAATGGTGGTTAATTAACTTTTTAAATCTGACCCCCGCTAATGGCTAGAACCACTAATAAAGTCATAAATCGCGATTATGTAAGACTGTGTATATTAAATTTGCAACTTACACACAACTTCGATTTCATCGTCAATTTAAAAATATAAGAAAGGAGAACCCTAAAGACATGCTGTATTATTCTAAAGAGGGTTTAATTAACTTTTTAAATCTGGCTTCCGCGAATCGCTAGAACCACTAATAAAGTCATTAATCGCGATTACGTGAGACTGTGCATATTAAATTTCCAACTTTCGCACAACTTTGATTTCAGGGCCGATTTAAAAATAGTGGAAGCACGAAACCTAAATACATGCTGTACTATTCTAAAAGAAAATTTAATTAACTTTCCGAATTTGACCCCCGCTAATCTCTAGAACCACTAATAAAGTCATAAATCGCGATTATGTAAGACTGTGTATATTAAATTTGCAACTTACACACAACTTTGATTTCATCATCAATTTAAAATTATAAGGAAGGAGAACCCTAAACACATGCTGTACTATTCTAAAAGAGAATTTAATTAACTTTCCGAATCTGACCCCCGCTAATCTCTAGAACCACTAATAAAGTCATAAATCGCGATTATGTAAGACTGTGTATATTAAATTTGCAACTTACACACAACTTCGATTGCATCATCAATTTAAAATTATAAGGAAGGAGAACCCTAAAGACATGCTGTACTATTCTAAAATGGTGGTTAATTAACTTTTTAAATCTGACCCCCGCTAATGGCTAGAACCACTAATAAAGTCATAAATCGCGATTATGTAAGACTGTGTATATTAAATTTGCAACTTACACACAACTTTGATTTCAACGTCAATTTAAAATTATAAGGAAGGAGAACCCTAAAGACATGCTGTACTATTCTAAAATGGTGGTTAATTAACTTTTTAAATGTGACCCCCGCTAATCGCTAGAACCACTAATAAAGTCATAAATCACGATATGTAAGACTGTGTATATTAAATTTGCAACTTACACACAACTTCGATTTCATCATCAATTTAAAATTATAAGGAAGGAGAACCCTAAAGACATGCTGTACTATTCTAAAATGGTGGTTAATTAACTTTTTAAATCTGACCCCCGCTAATGGCTAGAACCACTAATAAAGTCATAAATCGCGATTATGTAAGACTGTGTATATTAAATTTGCAACTTACACACAACTTCGATTTCATCGTCAATTTAAAAATATAAGAAAGGAGAACCCTAAAGACATGCTGTATTATTCTAAAAGAGGGTTTAATTAACTTTTTAAATCTGGCTTCCGCGAATCGCTAGAACCACTAATAAAGTCATTAATCGCGATTACGTGAGACTGTGCATATTAAATTTCCAACTTTCGCACAACTTTGATTTCAGGGCCGATTTAAAAATAGTGGAAGCACGAAACCTAAATACATGCTGTACTATTCTAAAAGAGAATTTAATTAACTTTCCGAATTTGACCCCCGCTAATCTCTAGAACCACTAAAAAAGTCATAAATCGCGATTATGTAAGACTGTGTATATTAAATTTGCAACTTACACACAACTTTGATTTCATCATCAATTTAAAATTATAAGGAAGGAGAACCCTAAACACATGCTGTACTATTCTAAAAGAGAATTTAATTAACTTTCCGAATCTGACCCCCGCTAATCTCTAGAACCACTAATAAAGTCATAAATCACGATATGTAAGACTGTGTATATTAAATTTGCAACTTACACACAACTTCGATTTCATCATCAATTTAAAATTATAAGGAAGGAGAACCCTAAAGACATGCTGTACTATTCTAAAATGGTGGTTAATTAACTTTTTAAATCTGACCCCCGCTAATGGCTAGAACCACTAATAAAGTCATAAATCGCGATTATGTAAGACTGTGTATATTAAATTTGCAACTTACACACAACTTCGATTTCATCGTCAATTTAAAAATATAAGAAAGGAGAACCCTAAACACATGCTGTACTATTCTAAAAGAGGGTTTAATTAACTTTTTAAATCTGGCTTCCGCGAATCGCTAGAACCACTAATAAAGTCATAAATCGCGATTATGTGAGACCGTGCATATTAAATTTCCAACTTTCGCACAACTTCGATTTCAGGGCCGATTTAAAAATATTAGGAGCATGAAACCATAAACACATGCTGTACTATTCTAAAAGAGAATTTAATTAACTTTCCGAATCTGACCCCCGCTAATCTCTAGAACCACTAATAAAGTCATAAATCGCGATGATGTGAGACTGTGCATATTAAATTTGCAACTTACACACAACTTCGATTTCAACGTCAATTTAAAAATATAAGGAAGGAGAACCCTAAAGACATGCTGTACTATTCTAAAATGAGTGGTTTAATTAACTTTTTAAATCTGACCCCCACTAATCGCTAGAACCACTAATAAAGTCATAAATCGCGATTATGTGAGACTGTGCATATTAAATTTTCAACTTTCGCACAACTTTGATTTCAGGGCCGATTTAAAAATAGTAGGAGCACGAAACCTAAATACATGCTGTACTATTCTAAAAGAGAATTTAATTAACTTTCCGAATCTGACCCCGCTAATCTCTAGAACCACTAATAAAGTCATAAATCGCGATGATGTGAGACTGTGCATATTAAATTTGCAACTTACACACAACTTTGATTTCAACGTCAATTTAAAAATATAAGAAAGGAGAACCCTAAACACATGCTGTACTATTCTAAAAGAGTGTTTATTTAACCTTTTAAATCTGACTCCCGCTAATCGCTAGAACCACTAATAAAGTCATAAATCGCGATTATGAGCCCGTGCATATTAAATTTCCAATTTACACACAACTTCGATTTCAACGTCAATTTAAAAATATTAGGAAGAAGAACCCTAAACACATGCTGTTCTAAGAGAGTGATTAATTAACTTTTTAAATCTGACCCCCGCTAATCTCTAGAACCACTAATAAAGTCATAAATCGCGATTATGAGCCCGTGCATATTAAATTTCCAATTTACACACAACTTCGATTTCAACGTCAATTTAAAAATATTAGGAAGAACCCTAAACACATGCTGTTCTAAGAGAGTGATTAATTAACTTTTTAAATCTGACCCCCGCTAATCGCTAGAACCACTTAAAAATTTATAAATCGCGATTATGTGAGACTGTGCATATTAAATTTGCAACTTTCACACAACTTCGATTCAGGGCCGTATTAACCCTATGAAGCGCCCTAGGCTACAAGTCCCAGAGCGCCTATTTTGCGTGACAAACAAAATTTTGAAGACCAAAAAAAAAGTCCTTACCTCCGTTGCGCCTATTTTCTTTTCAGTCGCTTTACTTCACCGCCCGAAATGAAATTTGGTGACCAAAACACAAAAAAAGTCATTCCCTCCCTTTCGCGCCTATTTCATTTATTTCAAAGCACCTTATTCACAGAGGAATTTCTTCTAATACCCACCCGACCTAACATTACTCCCCTGTCTGGCGCCTATTTTTTCATGGTGCCCTAGGCTGTAGCCTAGTCAGCCTAATGGATAATACGGCACTGCTTCGATTTCAACGTCAATTTAAAAATATAAGAAAGGAGAACCCTTAAGACATGCGGTACTATTCTAAAAGAGGTTTAATTAACTTTTTAAATCTGACTCCCGTAATCGCTAGAACCACTAATAAAGTCATAAATTGCGATAAATAAAATCGAATAAAATTCGAGTTCAACTTACGTTAAAACATACTTGACATAAATCAATTCTGTCCTAAAGAGACTTTTAAATCAAATGTATCAAGCAAACCAGCTTTCTTAATACAATCTTCTTATATTTAGACTGCAAAGTCCGATTTCAATGTGGGTCTTTACATTTTCATAATAACTAAATATTGTTTTTCTATTTTATTACTTACGTCGTAAATGGTTTTTCTAGTCCACATGTGAAAAATAAAAGAAAGCATGGAATTATAAAACTGGCCCCAACAATACCTATAACTAGTGGTGGGTATTTTCTTTCTGAAAAAAGCAAATAGTTAAGTTAGTATTAATTTTTGCAAAAATAAAACATTGTAGTAAATTTCCTGACTTTGTCAATTATATTTAAGTCAAAGTTAAATTTTTAGTTTGTTCAAATTAAATATAAGAGGTAGAATAGACTCCGAAAGTGGAAAATACCACTCAGTTATCTACAAAAAGAGACAGATTTGAGAAAATCGCCGAAACACGTCAAGAAATTTATTGAGGGGAAAGGTTTAAAAAAATTGGTTGACGCCCCTAGCCACCAGGACCCCTACCCCAAAATTTTTAAATGGGAAGGGGGATTGAGTGATATATTATTTTAAAGCTCCTGACGAGTACTTTATAACCCTAAAATATAAAATCAGTATTCTCACCTACTACAAAATCGGGGTACTTTAACTATTACCCAAATACCTGAGTGGGATGGCCATATTTTCGCAACTAATAAAGTTAGATGTACATAACGTGGCTTTTTCTTAAATCTCTTTTAAAAATCTTTTTAAAAAATGTATATTTTTTTAATAAGGCACCCTGTATATTATATTAACAATAAGGATCCTAAGCATGGGAATCTCAGTACCTATTGGAGATACAGCTTAGGTTAAATTAGGAAAAAGTTGTGTTTTTGAAGCTTATTTACATGCCGTTTAAAAACTTAAAATTTTCATGGCCTGCTGAGATATTTGGCAAAAACGAAAATTTGACTATATCGATTTTATTTTTTCTGACTTTATTTGAAGAGATATAAAAAAACTAATAACACTTTCTTTGGCACTTTTTAGCTACTACATGATGGTATTTTTAGATTTTATACCCGATGGTTCGTTTTCACGAAACCATCATCAACTTTATTTTTTATATGACTCGAAAAAAAAGGACACCTTCTATCTGATCCCATTTTTTATTACAAATTCAACGATGTATCACATGTCATATTTTAATTTTTAGTTAAAAGAATTTTTATTTATTATTTTTTTAAAGTTATTTTTAAGTAGGGCTTGCAAACAAATGCTAGGACGTTAATACCTATTACCGTATCTGTAACATAATTTAATATCATTATAAAATAGTATTTGTCGTTATTACCCTGTTTGTCGATTTGTTGTTTTTAAAGCAATTGTTCTTATTGTTACTGTTGTCTCTATTATTGTTAATTGGTGAATAGCTAATATCCCATTGTATTATTACGGTCGAATATGCAGGATGGCCATTATAGCCATGAAGATGAATATCATTTCTGCAGTTAATGAATTATGGTTAATACATGGACCTGGTATTTTAGTTCCTAAAATTTCACACCACATATTAAACCCAAAACGTTCTTGATGTTTCGATATAAATTGACGTTGTAATGTTTCATCTATTGGAACCCATGACAATAAATGCATTATTATTATTATTATTATATTTTCTTAACACGCGGATTTTGTTGAGCCTAGTAATGCGTATTGCGTATAAAGACAACAGTAACAATAAGAACAATTGCTCTAAAAACAACAACTTGACAAACAGGGTAATAACGACAAATACTATTTTATAATGATATTAAATTATGTTGCAGATACGGTAACAGGTATTAACGTCCTAGCATTTGTTTGCAAGCCCTACTTAAAAATAACTTTAAAAAAATAATAAATAAAAATTCTTTTAACTAAAAATTAAAATATGACATGTGATACATCGTTGAATTTGTAATAAAAAATGGGATCAGATACAGGGTGTACTTTTTTCGAGCCATATAAAAATAAAGTTGATGATGGTTTCTTGGAAACGAAACGTCGGGTATAAAATCTAAAAATACCATCATGTAGTAGTGTTTTGGCGATTTTCTCAAATCTGTCTTTTTCACAGATAACTGAAGGGGAACTTTTTAAATGAACACCCTGTATAAAAAATACATACTTATAAAAATTCTCGGAGATACACTCTTCAGGCAAACATCCTCAAGGCACAGGTCATCATCAATTGCGCTAACTTTAAAAAATAATGACCTTCTTCATTGTAGGTTACATATACATATTGCTCTGTATCGCCTAATCCAGCTGGAAGCATTCTTACGTCTAACAAGATGTTGCTGTTGTCCTTTTCTTTGAATAATTCTACTTTGTAGTAGCTGACATTATAAAATGTCGGTAACTTTTGAATTGTCAAAATTAACTCATAATTACTAGATGCATCTACACTGGTAAAGATTGCTCTTTTTGGTAACGGCACAGTATTTTCTAGAATTTCAAAATTGTAGCTCAAATAAGTTTGTCATTTTGAAAAACAAGTATGTCATTATAAATATGAGAAACTTTTTTTTTTAAATCTTTGGACAAACCACGAAGGCTGAAACCCTAAATACTAACATACCGTGTGTCTTGAGCAAGGTAAGATGAAGTTTGTTAATATGGAACTTAAAAACTTTAAGATTTGGGGGAAGGAAAGACCCCCGCTGGCAGTAGGTTCCACAGTCTAGAAACTCTAGGGATAAAAGAACGAACGAAATGGGAAGTTCGGGGCCTGTCCAATTGGACCGTATAGGGATGCATACGTGCGGCACCACAAGTTTCTCTGTTAGGAGCTGCAAGAGGAGGGACTATACTGGATAATTCGTCGGAGCAGAAGCGGTAAAAGTATCTATAGAAGAGCGATAGATCTTCCACAGCTCGACGATGGGCAAGAGAAGGAAGTCTTTGAGTAAGTAAAGGATCATTAATAAGACGAACAGCTCTTCTTTGAATGGCATCAAGAATGCTGAGGGTTGTAGGGGATGCCATTCCCCAGACATGAGAACAATATTCCAGAGAGGGTCGAATTTGGGACACATACAAAGTGTATAAATTGGAAGGAGAAAAATACTTTTTGGCTCAGAAAAGGAATCCAAGCTTTTTGAAGCCGCGGTGGCTTTAGATACAATGTGTTTATGCCAGTTAAGTTTATTCTCAAATATGACGCCCACAAGGTTAAATGTGTCCCCGCTCTGCAAAACCTGGCCACTCATAAGCAAAGCGTGAGTGTTTGATGTTATTTTTCGCGACAAGGAACATGATTGTGTTTTGGATTTATTACAAAATATAATCCAAGGTAGTTTTCCCTTATGTCATAATCAATAATTTGCACCTACCTCATAAAAGCTATAATTTAATTAAATTTTGATCAGTGTTTTGGGAGTTTTAATGTATGCAGACATTTTTATCAAGAATATATTTTTTTTCTTTTAATAAATCAAAAATAAAAAGTTTTTCATATAGTTTAGCTTTTATAGCGATCACGGTATATCAAAAGTACTATTCCCAGCAAACACTATTTGCCGGTAATGTACATTTTTCATATTGGCATTGATGGTAAAGCATTGGCAATTGGTGGCAATATTATGCCAACATCTAATACGCATTAAAAAGTTAACCCTAAATAAACACTCAACTGCCAATAAATTTTACATGCAGGCGAATTGCCGGCAAGTATACAAAAATGGCGGCATACCAATCCTGATTAAATAAAGCATGCCTTTTTGTTGCAGGCAAATAAATATTGGAGTTTTGAAGGCAAACCTTCAACGCATATTTATACTTTTCAAACCATATTATTAACATTGGTATTTAACTAACATTCAAGCAATTTTTTTGATCTGTTTTATTTATAATGGCGACTAAACAACACTATTTTATGTATTTTACATAATTTAAAGGAAATGGCCTTTTCATAACATTTTATTGATACAAATCATGCAAATAAAAATTAAGTCAAACAAAATGTTTATTATGTATTTTTAAGAGAATAAAAATAAAATGATGGTAAAATTAGCTAGGTTAATTTCGACGATTTCGACCGAAGGTGATAAATTCAAATTTCACGCTTAGCCGAAATGCAAGATTTGACAATTTGACAGATGAGGCAACCTTGCTTTTGTTTGGCCGCTTTGTGCAATTGTTTTCTACGTGGTCTTCTAGCTTTTTAGTTTCTTTTTTAAAGAAAAGAGTTTTTAGTAGACATAATTAAGTGTATTCATTACCTAATTAGTGTGTGTTATGTAATTAGTTGGTGATGGCTAGCCAAGATGGCGGGTTATTCAAGTAGACTGTTAGGAGCTGTAAACATTTCGTTTAAAACCTTTTAAATTTGTAGTTACCTAAAAAATTATATGAAATCAGGGAGTTGCCTTATTAAAAGTTTTAAAGACATGTTAATAAAAAAAATTATATATATTTAATAGTTTTTTTGACATTTAACTCCTTTAAAATATTTCTCCCTATGTTTTGAATCTGAAAATTGAGTGTAAGTGTCCCTTAAATACTTACTATTTAAAAGTGTTTTCTTTTAATTTACTATCTTTTATTTAATTTTATTACATACTTTTATTTATTTATTTTTTTTTTTTGGTTTATTGTTACAGTATAAAAATTTATATTATGTAATTTTTTTTTGATAAAGTTTTCCTGCCTTTTTTCTCATTTTTTCGATTACAAAATTCTAAATATGTTATTTAACTTTTGGGACATTCAACATATTTAATGATAATTGCCAATAACTTATTAATGATGGATGCCATCATCCTAAACACATTTTTTGGCATAACTTATTTATGATGGATGCCATCATCCTAAACCCATTTTTTCATCATAAGTTATTAATGACGGATGCCATCACATTATCTGCAACACGTGGCCTAATAACGGCCAATTGCCCACTTTCGCGTCTTTTTGATACCTTTTTGCCAATGCCTTGCCATTAAAGAGTGTTGGCAATGTCAGTAAATTAAATGTACAACGCCGGCAAAAAATGTTATATGGGTTTTTTAAAGTTTTTTCAAGATTATACTTTTCTACCATGTAAGTACATCTTAAAAGATAATGAAAATTTTTATGTATTCAAAAAATACAGCATTAACCCAATAAACTGATATTCTTATTTACTTTGTACAATAAAATTAAAAAGTAAAGGGGGGAAAATTTATAAGTTGACACCTGGTACATGGAATTACAAGACTTACCAAAACTTTCAAAAGGTGGAAGCTTAAAGAGAATCTCCTTATATAATATATCTGTATTTAATTCAGCTTTAAAGTCAAGTTTGTAGTCGACAGACTCATTATAATTATACAGGTTGAAGCAAAGATCATACACTTCTGTTATTGGAAATTTCACTCGGTCTTCTGTAAAATATACTTTACAAATGTTTTTTTCAGGTTTATTCAGTTCAGATAGCCTTACGTGGGCTTCTAAAAGCAGGGAAAAATTCAATGAAAAATAGAAAAGATAAAGTATAATATCAGTAATATTTCTCCTTTATTGTTTAATATTTTTATTAACGATGTGGCTGACTGCTTTAAATTCTCTAAATTCTTATTGTATGCCGATGATTTAAAAAAATTTCTTAAGATAAGTAGCGGACAGGATGTTATTAATTTACAGGCGGACTTGGATAGGTTTTATGATTGGTGTACAAGAAACCGAATGATTCTAAATATAAAAAAATGCACATCAATCCAGTTTAGTAGATCTTTAAACGTACAAAGAAATATTTACAGAATTGATTGCAAGCCTTTAAGCCACGTAATTACTATTAAAGATTTGGGGGTGTTCTTTGATCATAAACTTACATTTTCTTCCCATATTGAATATTGCAAGAATAGAGCCCTTAGAGTTTTAGGGTTTATTAAAAGAAATACCAAAGATTTTAAAAATGTAAATTCAATAAAACTATTGTATACTTCGTTAGTAAGACCCCTTTTGGAAAATTGTTCTGTTGTTTGGAATCCATATTATGAGAAATATGTTAAAATGTTAAATTCTGTTCAGAGAAAGTTATTAAGGTACATTGCCTTTAAATTGCATATTCCTCAGGAAACAATAAATTTTGAAGATCTTGAAAAAGCTATTAATATACAAAGTTTGAAAGTTAGACGTGAAAATGCTGATGTATTGTTTCTTTTAAACTAATTCATGGGAATATGAAATGTAGTGAACTGCTTTTTTCTATAAATTTCTATGTTCCTTCAAGGACATTAAGGCATTCTGTTACCTTTCAAACAAATTTTCACCAAAGGTTGTATGGGCAATTTTCCCCAATAAATAGATTGATGAAGCATGCCAATAAATTTGGGGGCGATTTATTTAATATATCCCTAAATAGGCTTCGAAGGGATATGAAGTCCAATGTTTTATAGATTAAGGCTTCATGTTGTTTTATTTTTAAGGTTAGATTTTTTTAATGTGTATATTTTAAATTTAATTTTAGATGTTGTTTTCTTGTTTCTTAATCATTAGTAGCTTGTTATTTTTTACTGTTTTTTAAGTATTTTGGTGGTTAACTAAAATATAAAATTTTAGTCCTGAATATTTGTTAATTAAAAAGCTTAGTACTAGATATATATGTAGATGCTTGTTATTTAAAATTGTAATTGGACAATGCCCGTTAATGAGTAAATAAATAAATAAATAAATATAAAAACAATGTTTTGTTATCCAATAAAAAGAAAGTTTTACTAAAATTATTAGTGTGAACACATATGTAATGTAATGCAAACATATATCTGAAATACATATAATAGACACTTACTCTTCCATTTGATATCAAGAAAAGATATGTTTAATGAAAAGTTCTTGTCGTCTTCAATTGCTTTAACACTTACAGATCCTAAATGTGAATTAAGCTTCTCATTAACTTCAAAGTACATTTCGGAACAGTCTTTGGTTGTAAGATTCTTTACATGAACTATGTTTTCATCTAAAGAATTCAAAAATATCTAAAATATAAAAACAGGACATTAGGTTTAGAACCTTTGCTATATTGTCATGTAAAAACCTAACTTATTATCTTATTAAGAACCTGGTAAAGGCTACAAAGCTAAAGAAAATTATTTTCTTTCATAAAAATTTAAAATAATAATAACAAATTCTGTTTATTAGTAGAAAAAACTGGAACGGTGAATTATCTCAACAATATACACGAACCAAATTTTGTGCCAAGGGATAACTGAACATGAAGAATTCAAAAATTATATTTGCGAGGTTGCAAAGTTTATAGTTTAGGGAAATTAAATTAAAAAAAAGTGATGTTTAAAGGGTGGAAATTAAATATTAAGTGCCAACTTGGTGAAAAACTCAAAAAAAGGAACATGGTGAAGTTAGGTTAGTTTTCTTTTTAAGTTTGATGATGAATATCTTGTGAACGAAACGTTGTCGACTAAAAATTCTTTCAGATTCGTAATCAGCACCCGAAAGAACCTGTTTGCCAAATTTCAATAAAATCGGCGATGTGTCCTGTTTATAAATAATTACCAAAAATAGTTCAGCCTATTATTCACATTTTTGGTCCTATTTATGGATGTGTTCTTTAAAGTTTCTTTAGCAAGGATGTAAATATTTTAAGTTCTTTAAAAAATCATTTGTAAAAGTCAGTTCTATCAGACCTCAATACTCTTCCGAAAATCAAGGTGTTTATAGAAGATAAATAATTAAATACAAACCTGGTTACTACAAGCATCATCTGTTGCATAAATATTAGTTAAAATATTTACAAGCAAGAAAAATATAACGAAAGTGGACCTAAATTGGTCCATTATTGCAAAAATTACGAAATAATTCATTTCTGCGTAATAAAACTTAGGCAGGGCGTTTATAAAGCTTTGTTATAAGGTAAACTATTCACATTTTTGCCTGATATCAGATTTAAAAAGAAAGTACCAATCACTTTTCTTTCACAAGTTTAATAATTGCTTATTTTAATATGTATTTTCTTTTACAAAAATGTTTTTATTTTGCTGCCTAAGCATTTGTGTGAAAAATGTAAACATAAACCGGTTCAGTTCAAAACAGGAGCAGTCAAATAAAAAAGCATATAAAATTATAAGTTTATCCCTTTCTTTCTGTTTTATAAGAATAAAGAGGGACTAGTGTAGGATTGGAAGTAGGTCATATCTTTGCCTTGTGGTCAATAGATGACTCTGTTACAGAATCGATTTGAGTTTATTTTTTAAAAGTGACTAGTAATTCACCAGGCGGAATTTTAGCACGTTTTAGTCCGATTAGTAATACAACCTTGGAGCATATGCTGTAGAGGCAGCCTTGCCGCATTACCGTGCTAACTGCTTGCGTAAGGGAACATGGTACTAGCAATACTCTCCCGCTTTGCAATATAAGGTTGAATCTATGATTTTTTTTCATTATAATTTATTCGTGGTATTAGGCTCTTTTGATTTTTGAGCGGATATTCAGTGATAACAAAAAAATGTATCAAAAAAATCTCGTCACCAAAATGCTAACATTTTTTGTAAGTGAAATTTGCGAAGAAATTCACAGCATTATATCTTCTTTAATGCGATGCCGTATCAATGATTTGGACGGGATCTTTGTTTTTTTGATATACACCCTGTGAAATAAGATTTGGATGGTCACATTTTTGAAACTAATTAAGAGAACTATGGCGGCCAATGTAGTATTTTTTTAAGGTTCTTAAAAAAATATTTTTACTAGTAATAATAATATACAGGTTGTATTTTTTAAATTTTACTTTTTGTCGTACCCCGTACATCTAATATAACAGAAAAAAAAATTACTGATTTTGAAACTACGAAACGAACCTAAGAAGCCAATATTTGTATTTTTATCACCAAAAATAAAAATTTTAAGGGAGATGTAAAATTACAACTTTACTCCCGACACACAATTTTCATAGAGTAATAAAAAGAGAATAGAGATACTAATATAAATAAAAAAGGAATGTTAAAGAAAGATATGGCTTTAAAATCAAATATAGTGGTGAAAAATTGTGACGTTAAATAATTCCACAAAGTGTTCGAAAATTTGGGTCAAAATGTAACATTTGGCTCTCCCCTGTATAACACCTAATCCTATAAAACTTTTTGCATTTCCGAATTTAAATAACAATTTTAATAAAAGAAGCCACAACCGGACCAAAAGATCGTTTTCTAAACATTGTGTGTTATTAGAGTGGCTGGCAGCTCCTGATCTCGTTCTCCTCGAATCGTCGCACTCGTTACGACTGTGAATTGTAGGAGAGTACAAAGCTGTCTGGCGGAAGGATTTTAATGCATTAATCGCCGATGGTCGACGGTTTGGTTTTCATACCGGTATACATAAAAACAAGATTGCGTTTTAAAAGATAATAAAAGTTATTTCTTTTGTACCCAATCAGCCAATGTACATTTTATGTACGTCTTATGTACGTAATTTGAGGATGTAACATACATCTTATGTACGTACACAAAAGTATGTAGTACATCCATAAGACGTCTTATGTACGTACATTTTCCGCAAAAATGTACATTCACTGTACGTACATATTGTATGTCTGATGTAGGTACGTACATACTGTACTTATTATGTACGTACGTACTGTACGTATTATGTATGTATTTCTTTGATTATAGAAGTAAGCTGGACGTAAATTGAGCAAAAAAATTGGACTTTCTAAAATTTGAATTTTTTGAAAATATGAAAATGAAAACGTACAGGGTTTTCATTTATATTTTACCACCTATTTTTAACTATAAGCAATAAGAAGGGAAGAAAAAAACGTCCTGTATAAAAGTTTTATATTTTTTCATTTATTATCTTTTGAGCATAAAACTGAAACAAATTAACATGAAATGGCGTCACTACATGAGTTCCATTATCGAGTCTTAAATCTTACTAGCAGCATAGAGTAAGGAAATTATAAGAGTAAGTACATAAACACACATTACGCATGTGCATTATTTATGCACATTTTAGTTCCCTAAAAGGTAAAATTTTATTGTCATTAGGAAAAAAATAATGTAAAGCCATCATCTAAAAGCATATTTTTGATGGATGCCATTATCCTAAATGCATTTTTTCAGCATAACCTATTAATGATGGATGCCATCATCCTAAACGCTTATTTTTATCATAACTTATTAATGATAGATGCCATCACATTTTATGCAACACGTGGCCGAATAACGGCCAACTGCCCATTTTGATGTCTTTTTGATTCTTTTTTGCCAGTGCCTTGCCGGCAAAAAATGTTGTATGGGACGGTATGAAACTTTATAAAGTTTTTCTTATATCATATTTTATTTACAAAAAATCCTATAAATATATGTCCGAAGCACTGATCTCGATGGATTGGTTATTACCTGCGCAAAACAAAAGTTACATTTCATGTTCGAAAAAACGGGTTTGTGCATCAGCAAATCGAGGGTGAACGCGCCAAACAAACTATCCGCATTATCGGAAAGAATTTGTCGACGCCGTCCTGGTTTTCCGTTCGAAGTACGGTAGCTAATGAGCGTCATGGTCAGACTGCGGACAGAGGGCACGGGGTGTGTATTTTTCCACGGCTTTTAAGTTCGCATGTTCGACCACCCTCGATTTGTTTACTGAGCGAGGTCGTAAAATGTGGTCGTAAAAATCTGAAAAATGCATTTGCCACTGCGGATCTAAATGTAAGTTATCTATGGTCCGAAATTGCTTCGTTTCTGAAATACAGGGCGTAAATTTTTTTAAATAGTCGGTCGATATTTTTTAAAAAATATCTTAAATATCCTTAAACCGATTTGGATAAAATTTGGTACATTTGTTTGAAGTAATAAACAGCTAGTAAATCCCTAACTATATTAAGTTTAGCAAATAGTATTGAGAGAAAAAAGTACGCCACTGACTTCTTATGTATTTTATATTTTTCCCTATGAAACAACAATAAATTTAACTTTTTAGCATTGTACATTGTTTTTAGTGTCTGGCTTTGTATTTATAATACTTAATTATAAAATACCGACTTTTCTAAGCACACTTTAACACCCTATATCTTAGAAACGAAGCAACTTCGGACATATGTTTATAGGAACTCTCCTTAAGAGTTATCATGGAATAGCCGATTTAAGGACAGGTCATGCGAAAACTCCCAATATAATTTTATTCGTTTCTCGTTGAAATACCGCCAGTTAGTCATTTCAGTAAGCTTACGTGTCTCCCCACCGCTGATGTTACACGAGGCGAGGCTTCGACCGACGCATTTAAAGTGTAAACTGGAAAAATGGCAAGCCTGCCGCCAAGCCTGCCGCAAAAGCGGTACGAAAATTTTAGCATGCCATGGTTTCTCTTATCCGTAGGTATGTTACTTTATGCTAGCTGGTTTGGCGCATATATTTTAATCGTACTTACTATTTGAAATGCTAAAAACTAAAAATTAAATTTTACCAATTGTAAAATAAATTACTTTTAGGTAATTTTTCATATTAACAAATATACAGGTACTTTCCTCTTGAGCAATAATTACATTTTTGGCCAGACCTTGTAGATGACCGACACAATTTGATATCTGATAAGTGTATTGTAGGTTTTCGACTATGCATAACTTTTATAAAGAATAACTTTTTTCGTAAAATAAACAATTTTTTTCCATATGACGCCAACTTACGTAGACACACTGTATATATAAGATGTAAATGTAGTATATAAGTGGTTTATTAAAGTACATACATAAGACGTATTACAGATACGTACATAAGATGTTCAATTTAGATCCCTGGACGTAACGATGTAAAATGGTTCTAAAATGTACGTCTTATATATGTACTTTAAAGTACGTACATAAGACGTACATCAATTTTAGGCGTTCAACCAATTATAACCGCGGTAATAATTGGTGACAACTTTGACGTATAATATATTGTTTAAACGTCAACATAACCGATCGGTAAATACCGTTTTAGAATTGGTTCTTTGCCTAAAATTGATGGTAGTAAAGATACGTACATAAGGAGTCTAATTTATATCTCTGAATGTAACGACGTAAAATGGATGTAAAATGTACGTACTTTGTTCGTACTGTGCTGATTGGGTAGGATATTCATAAAGGGGTTCTGGTATCAAATTGATTATATCTTAAACTTAGGTGTGGCCAATTTACCTAACACTAGCCTGATAAGCGTGATTCCTGGAAAACTTAAAATTAGGCAATTGCTTTTTTTTTTAATGGCAAAGTACATTCTTATGATCTTGTATTATATGTAATTAGCGTGGATATCGCAGATAATTATTATGCTTTACGTAAACATTGTCAATTCTTATCTGGAAATGAAATCAAATATAAGAACAACCCTGCATGGCATATCGGTACTGTTTGTTTTATTGAGCAATAAAGAGTTTAATCCGGGCTGTTACATTGTGATATCTAGCAGAAAAAATGAACATATTGGGAGTTGCTATTTTTTTATGTTTTGCATTAAATAAAGAAAGTAAGTTAATTTTTTTTTACTAGGTGATTTTTTTACGAAACTAGTGGTCCTTACTAAAGGGAGAAAGCCTACCCAGCAAACACTATTTACCGGCAATATACATTTTCATATTGGCATTGATGGTAAAGCATTGGCAATTGGTGGAAATATTATGCCAACATCTAATACGCATTAAAAAGTTAACCCTAAATAAACAATCAATTGCCAATAAATTTTACATGCAGGCGAATTGCCGGCAAGCATACAAAAATGGCGGCATACCTTCTTTTTAAACAAAGAGTTTTTAGTAGACATAATTAAGTGTATTCATTACCTAATTAGTGTGTGTTGTGTGATTATTTGGTGATGGCTAGTCAAGTCGGCGGGTTATTCAAGTAGACTGTATAACTGTAAAAATTTTGTTTAAAACCCTTTAAGTTTGTAGTTACCTAAAAAATTATATGAAATCAGGGAGTTGCCTTATTAAAAGTTTTAAAGACGTGTTAATAAAAAAATGATATATTTAATGGTTTTTTATTGGACATTTAACTCCTTTAAAATATTTCTCCCTACGTTTTGGATCTGAAAATTGAGTATAAGTGTCCCTTAAATACTTACTATTTTAAAGTGTTTTCTTTTGATTTACTATCTTTTCTTAAATTTTATTACATACTTTTTATTTTTTTTTTTTGGTTTATTGTTACTGTATAAAAATTTATATTATGTAATTTTTTTATTGATAAAGTTTTCCTGCCTTTTTCTAATTATGTTATTTAACTTTTGGGACATTTAACTTATAAAACTTGCAATACTTATTTAATGATAAATGCCATTATCCTAAACGCATTTTTTGCCAATAACTTATTAATGATGGGTGCCATCATCCTAAACGCATTTTTTGCCAATAACTTATTAATGATGGGTGCCATCATCCTAAACGCATTTTTTGGCATAACTTATTAATGATGGATGCCATCATCTTAAACGCATTTTTCATCATAAATTATTAATGACGGATGCCATCACATTATCTGCAATACGTGGCCCAATAACGGCCAATTGCTTACTTTCGCGTCTTTTTGATACCTTTTTGCCAATGCCTTGCCATTAAAGAGTGTTGGCAATGCCAGTAAATTAAATGTACAACGCCAGCAAAAAATGTTATATGGGAAAGCATTTAGATAAAAAAATATTATTCCCTTTTTTTCATAAGAATTTTCGATATTAGCAGAAGTACTGGTACCTACTTCTCTTAAAATTACATTTTTGAGTCAACCCTAATATGTATATTCCCATTTGGTAAGTTCTTACCAAATGGGAAACTTTAATTATTACCTTTACGACAACAAGTGCGTCTTTATAAGAAGTCCAGCTTAATAAAAAATACATTTCCATAAAATATTTGTATGTGGGATGTACAGGGTGGTTTAAAAACGAACTTGTTTCCAAATTAATATACAGGATATTATTTCCGAACTACCTCATATAACATTTTTGGCTGGCAAGGCATTGGCAAAAAGATATCAAAAAGACATTAAAATGGGCAATTATCCGTTATTGGGCCACGTGTTGCATAAAATGTGATGGCATCCAATATTAATAAGTTATGATGAAAAAATATGTTTATGATGATGGCATCCATCATTAATAAGTTATGCTGAAAAAATGCATTTAGGATCATGGCATCCATCATTAAAAAGGTTTTGGCAAAAATATGCCTTTTAGATGACGGCATTACATTATTTTTTCCTAATGACAATAAAATGTATTTTTTACCGTCCAGGGAACTAAAATGTGCATAAATAATGCACATGCATAATGTGTGTTTATGTACAGGGTGTCCCATATAAAATGAAATACTTTAATTTTGGAAAAACCATAAGAGATACAATAAAAATACTAGAAAAAATACATTTCACTGAACAACTTCTGCATTTAACTTTTTCTTGTATCTCTTATGGTTTTCCCAAAATTTTAGTATTTAATTTTATATGGGATACCCTGTACATAAACACACATTACGCATGTGCATTATTTATGCACATTTTAGTTCCCTAAAAGGTAAAATTTTATTGTCATTAGGAAAAAAATAATGTAAAGCCATCATCTAAAAAGCATATTTTTGATGGATGCCATTATCCTAAATGCATTTTTTCAGCATAACCTATTAATGATGGATGCCATCATCCTAAACGCTTATTTTTATCATAACTTATTAATGATAGATGCCATCACATTTTATGCAACACGTGGCCGAATAACGGCCAACTGCCCATTTTGATGTCTTTTTGATTCTTTTTTGCCAGTGCCTTGCCGGCAAAAAATGTTGTATGGGACGGTATGAAACTTTATAAAGTTTTTCTTATATCATATTTTATTTACAAAAGAATCCTATAAATATATGTCCGAAGCACTGATCTCGATGGATTGCATGTTATTACCTGCGCAAAACAAAAGTTACATTTCATGTTCGAAAAACGGGTTTGTGCATCAGCAAATCGAGGGTGAACGCGCGCCAAACAAACTATCCGCATTATCGGAAAGAATTTGTCGACGCCGTCCTGGTTTTCCGTTCGAAGTACGGTAGCTAATGAGCGTCATGGTCAGACTGCGGACAGAGGGCACGGGGTGGTGTATTTTTGCCACGGCTTTTAAGTTCGCATGTTCGACCACCCTCGATTTGTTTACTGAGCGAGGTCGTAAAATGTGGTCGTAAAAATCTGAAAAATGCATTTTGCCACTGCGGATCTAAATGTAAGTTATCTATGGTCCGAAATTGCTTCGTTTCTGAAATACAGGGCGTAAATTTTTTTAAATAGTCGGTCGATATTTTTTAAAAAATATCTTAAATATCCTTAAACCGATTTGGATAAAATTTGGTACATTTGTTTGAAGTAATAAACAGCTAGTAAATCCCTAACTATATTAAGTTTAGCAAATAGTATTGAGAGAAAAAGTACGCCACTGACTTCTTATGTATTTTATATTTTTTCCCTATGAAACAACAATAAATTTAACTTTTTAGCATTGTACATTGTTTTTAGTGTCTGGCTTTGTATTTATAATACTTAATTATAAAATACCGACTTTTCTAAGCACACTTTAACACCCTATATCTTAGAAACGAAGCAACTTCGGACATATGTTTATAGGAACTCTCCTTCATTAAATGACATAGGAAATACCCTTCATATTAATTTGGAAACAAGTCCTTTTTATGCTACCGTGCACATCCAATATACACATATATTTGTGGAAATTTATTTTTTTATCAAGCAGGACTTTTTATAAAGAGGCACTTTTTTCATAAAGTTAATTATTAAAAAGCTTCCCATTTGGTAAGAACTTCCGAAAACACGCTGTAGCAAGCTAAATGCAAGTACCTATTGTAAAGTGTAAGGCCTCTGACACGATACTAAGCGTCAGCGGCCAGCGTTGAGCGGAAAATGTAAGAGCGCTGTCTTTGATCTTTATGCCAGGATAAAAGAACTTTTCCGCTCAACGCCAGCCGCTGACGCTGACACTTAGTATCGTGTCTGAGGCCTAAGAGTTTAGTAAAACAAACCCATACTTTAATAATTATTGCGATTTAATTTTTTTGTAATGTGACAATTGTTTTGTAACTTTTGTTCTTATGTGACTTGGTTTCCAAGCCGCTATTAAGGATTGAGGTTGGACCTGTGTGCTTTGCACACGATGATACACCATAGCAAAGAATACCAATCCATAGAACCCCACAAGTGAAATTTCACCGTACCCTAAAAATTTTTAGTACCTACCGCGACCAACAGATGGCGAAAGTAGTACGATGTCGCTTTGCTAATACGATTACCATCAGAAATTGATAGCAGTCGCTGACGAGCAGTCGGCCTGATCAGTTAGAGTGAGGATATACGCAAAATTTAATAAAAATAATATCCCCAATAAATGGACCCAGTATCCATAAGATTATTAAATTTATTATTTCAGAATAGGATATATCGATGCGTTTTTACAAAACATCGTAAGCGACATTCGCCAATTTTACGGGAAACGATTTTTCTTCCCATCGCGTTATTTTTAAAGAAAAACCGAGATCTGAATGTTTTTATTTTAGATTTCTTCTTAATCTGAATTACAAAACAAACATATTTAACATTTAATGTCAAAATTTTCAGAATCTCCTAAAAAAAAGCTAAAAATTTTAAAATTCTGAACCTAAATAATTGTTAATTTTTAAATTTTTTATTTTTATTTAATTTATATTGACAACGGTGGCAGACTTGCCACCAAAACGTCGATTTTTAGTTCTCTATTTACTTGCTTTATTTTTTTGGTTTTTTGGTACTATTAATTTATTTTTTGGCGTGTACCCAAATAACTACCATTAATTAAATGAACCGTCGAACCAATATAGAACATATCTTCATCTGAAATAAAGCCAATGAAAAAAAAAACGTTTTCCGTAAAACTGACGAATGTCGCTTACGATGTTTTGTCAAAAACCCATCGATATATCCTACTCTGAAATCATAAATTTAATAATCTTATGGATACTACCATTTATCGGGGATTTTATTTTTATTAAATTTTGCGTATATCCTCACTTCAACTGATCCGACCGACTGCTCGTCAGCGACTGCTATCAATTTCTGATGGTAATCGTATTAGCAAAGCGACATCGTACTACTTTCGCCATCTGTTGGTCGCGGTAGGTACTAAAAATTTTTAGGGTACGCTGAAATCTCACTTGTGAGGTTCTATGGATTGGTATTCTTTGACCATAGTTACGCCACTTATAGTTAAGCCTTTTCTATGATTCTGTGATTTTAATTATATGTAAAGAATTTCGGTTAAGATGTTTCAAAAGCTTGCAAATACAAAAAATGAAAAGAAAGAAATTTAAAGGATGTAGGAAAATTTTGGATAAACAAAACAAGTTTCAGGGGTAATATATAGGATATTTGCAATTTCAACAAATTAAAAAAAAACTTTTTTCTTTTAAATTTCTTTAGTTTTCCTAGTTATTCAGCTTTAGCTGATAACATAAATGGAAAAATAGATATTTATTGTCTAATGTCATATTGCTTATTTTTGCTGGAAATGTTTTCATAAATAACATGATAAGATAATCATGACTGGTAAAAGACAGACGTGTACACATCGT
Organism: Listronotus bonariensis; assembly: GCA_014170235.1. Lineage (NCBI taxonomy): Eukaryota > Metazoa > Arthropoda > Insecta > Coleoptera > Curculionidae > Listronotus > Listronotus bonariensis. The sequence goes on along the minus strand of JACEGR010003890.1, from coordinate 49,840 downwards.
CATTTGTTTTATCTATTTTTTACATATTGACACTCAGTATTATTTTGCAAAAATAGTGATATAATCGAAAATATAGGTGTTTATTCATATATTAATTATATGGGGAGCTCCAAATAAAATCATAGTTTTTGATAAAACCCTATGTGTAGAGTACCTCACAGTTTTTACTGCGGATTTTCTATTTTTGTATTTTAAAAAGTTTTTTAATCAAAATATTGTCACCTTATTTGTAAAACCACCTAACTCCAATTTTTATAAAAAATGTGGGAAAAATGATACCACAAAGTTATAAGGTTAAAATATGACAATTTAACCCAACTGATAGAAGGAACAGTTTAAAAATGTAAAATCGGTGCTCTTTGATAAAAAAAAATAACCAAAAAGTTTAATGCACATAAATCGGCATGCTTGACTTCGCGGCCGCCTTTGCTATATTTCTTTTATGATATGCCGGTTAATGCAGCTGGTCATCGCATCGGCGCGTCGCTGTAAAGGATAGCGGCGCCTTTGTATAAAATAGTCCGATTGCAAGAGGCCTTTTATATATTTTTTGTATTATTTTCAAAAAGTACCGAATTTGCGCTTTTAAAATGTTCTTACATACCCTAGTCCAAAAGTGGATGGTCTCGGAGATACAGCGTATCAAAAATGTAGTCTAAAAATAGTTTTTTAAATAAATAAAGCAAATTATTTATTTATAATAGTTGTATTAACCCAATATTCGGCAAGAAGATCTAGAAGTATTGGGGCGTGGGGCGGAAAGTAAAGTTGGGGCCCCTAATAGGGAGAAAAAACATTCTTAAAGAAGATTTCCACAAGCAAAAAAAAGATCCTCACCTTCCAAATGGGGCACCTCTTCCAATTTAACATTATATACTTTACCAAAATTGGGGTCCCTCCTTTTTGTAATTTGCTACTAACAAATAACAAAAAGCCCTCACTAACAACGATTCTGAATCCTAATATGTATCTTATTTTTACGAAGACCCCATTTAGGCCCCCTCTAACAAGGGGGCGGGAGGCGGTCCGTCGCGCGTTAGAAATTATAATCTACCATTAATTTTGTTGTAAATTTTGAAGTGCGCCACTTACGGTATCTTGCACAAATTAAAAACGAAATAACTTTTTTGAGCCACCATGTTTCAACCCAGCAAACACTATTTGCCGGCAATATACATTTTTCATATTGGCATTGATGGTAAAGCATTGGCAATTGGTGACAATATTATGCCAACATCTAATACGCATTAAAAAGTTAACCCTAAATAAACACTTAATTGCCAATAAATTTTACATGCAGGCGAATTGCCGGCAAGCATACAAAAATGGCGGCATACCAATCCTGATTAAATAAAGCATGCCTTTTTGTTGCAGGCAAATAAATATTGGATTTTTGAGGCAAACCTTCAACGCATATTTATACTTTTCAAACCATATTATTAACATTGGTATTTAAATAACATTCGAGCAATTTTTGATCTGTTTTATTTATAATGGCGGCTAAACAACATTATTTTATGTTTTTTTACATAATTTAAAGGAAATGGCCTTTTCCTAACATTTTATTGATACAAATTATGCAAATAAAAATTAAGTCAAACAAAATGTTAATTATGTATTTTTGAGAGAATAAAAATAAAATGATGGTAAAATTAGCTAGGTTAATTTCGACGATTTCGACCGAAGGTGATAAATTCAAATTTCCCGCTTAGACGAAATACAAGATTTGACAATTTGACAGATGAGGCAACCTTGCTTTTGTTTGGCCGCTTTGTGCAATTGTTTTCTACGTGGTTTTCTAGCTTTTTAGTTTCTTTTTAAAGAAAGAGTTTTTAGTAGACATAATTAAGTGTATTCATTACCTAATTAGTGTGTGTTGTGTAATTAATTGGTGATGGCTAGTCAAGAAGGCGGGTTATTCAAGTAGACTGTTAGAGCTGTAAACATTTCGTTTAAAACCTTTTAAATTTGTAGTTACCTAAAAAATTATACGAAATCAGGAGTTGCTTTATTAAAAGTTTTAAAGACGTGTTAATAAAAAAATTATATATATTTAATAGTTTTATTTTTGACATTTAACTCCTTTAAAATATTTCTCCCTATGTTTTGGATCTGAAAATTGAGTGTAAGTGTCCCTTAAATACTTACTATTTTAAAGTGTTTTCTTTTGATTTACTATCTTTTTTTAAATTTTATTACATACTTTTTATTTTATTTTTTTGGTTTATTGTTACGGTATAAAAATTTATATTATGTAATTTTTTTATTGATAAAGTTTTCTCTGCCTTTTTTCTCATTTTTTCGATTACAAAATTCTAAATATGTTATTTAACTTTTGGGACATTCAACTTATAAAACTTGCAATACTTATTTAATGATAAATGCCATTATCCTAAACGCATTTTTTTGCCAATAACTTATTAATGATGGATGCCATCATCCTAAACATTTTTGAAACTTAATGATAGATGCCATCACATTATCTGCAACACGTGGCCTAATGCCAATTGTCCACTTTTGGTCTTTTTATACCTTTTGCACAATGCTTGCCATTAAAAGTATTGGCAATGCCAGTTAATTAAATGTACAACGCCGGCAATCATGTTATCTGGGAACTTTTAAATAAAAATTATTATTCTTTAATATATTTTTCATTAAAAAGGTATACTTGGTAAAAGTTGATTTATAGGTTCTTCTTTCTAACCCCAAAAACCCCTCCTTGTCGAACCTTGTGACAATATACCTATTCACAGGCCTGCATTTTTACACCTTATTGAATGTGAATTGATGTTTTCTACTGAACTTGGGTAATTTGGTGTCCCTGATTCCAAATCTGTTTTTAGATTTTTTCTATCAGGTAAGGTTTTTGGTCAACCAGAAAATCTACGTAAATAATAATGCATCCAGGTCATCCAAATTAAGTGTTCGTTATTGGTAATTTCGTTATTATTTGAAATACGAAATAGTTTAAATTAGCAAAGTAGTAGCATTTTTCACGCTCTTTAAGATAAAATATCTGAAAAACAATTGACAATCGGGTTTCTAAGTTATACAGCAAAATATATTTTTTTAATGGTACACCCTGTATATTTTATCACCATTAGAAAGATCTTTTAAAATCCCTGAAAAAAGTCCACATGTGATATATCCAATTTTTCATGGTTTCGGAAATATAGCCCTTCTCAGAAATTTTATAGTACACTGGTATTTTTAAATAAAACACCCTGTATATTACATTACCAATAAATAGATATTTAAAAGAGCTTTAAGAAAATACCACATTTGATATGTATATCTCTTATAGTTTTGGAATTATGGCCATTTAAATCTAAAAATTACGTTAAATATCCATTATATCCCAGCTTTAAGCTATAAGCAATAAGTTTTAGTGTCAGAAATAAATCGGGGAAAATATCTACTATCTTTCAGATTTAAATGGCTATATTTCCAAAACTATAAAAGATAGGCACATCAAATGTGGTATTTTCTTAAAGTTCTTTAAAATATCTTTTTAATGATGATACCATATACAGGGTGTTTTATATAAAAATCCAGTTTACTATTAAACTCCTGAGGATGGCCATATTTCCGAAACTATGAAAAATTGGATGTATTACATATGAACATTTTTTAACGGATTTTGAAAGAACTTTATAATGGTGATAAAATATACAGGGTGTTCCATTTAAAAAGAGGTATTTCGCTGTATAGCTCAGCAACCTGATTGTCAATTGATTTTTATAATCTTTAGTCTTAAAGAGCCTGAAAAAAGCTACTAGTTTGCTAATTTAAACTGTTTCATATTTTACGTAACAACGAAGTTACAAATGACAGACACTTAATTTGGATGACCTCGTGGAAAAACCATAAGAGATACAATAAAAATACTAAAAAATACATTTCACTGAACAACTTCTGCATTTAACTTTTTCTTGTATCTCTTATGGTTTTTCCAAAATTATAGTATTTCATTTTATATGGGACACCCTGTACATAAACACACATTATGCACATTTTAGTTCCCTGGACGGTAAAAAATGCATTTATTGTCGTCATTAGGAAAAAATAATGTAATGCCATCATCTAAAAGGCATATTTTTGCCAAAACCTTTTTAATGATGGATGACATCATCTTAAATGCATTTTTTCAGCATAACTTATTAATGATGGATGCCATCATCCTAAACGCATTTTTTCATCATAACTTATTAATAATAAATGCCATCACATTTTCTGCAACACGTGGCCTAATAACGGCCAATTGCCCATTTTGATGTCTTTTTGATACCTTTTGCCGGCAAAATATGTTATATGGGAACAAAGTTTTTCGTACGGTTTAACATTTTTGGCGGTTACTATAATAAAAAATACGATGATCTTATAGAAAAAAACTGTACGTGATAGAGACAAACGACTATTGATTTGGTTATTATTACCTCAAAACTAACTTAAAAACTAAAATTGTCTAATCACAAATTCTTCGCAGGCCCGTGTTATTAATAAAACTATTTATAAAAAACTAAATCCAGGATACATTTTTGACACTCTGTATCTCCGCAGACATCTACTTTTAAACTAAGATAAGGTGGGTTAAACCATCATAGCCTCAGAAATTTGTGGTATTATTTTATTCGCATCTTCAGACTTACCCTGTATATATTAAAATAAAATCGTATTTATTTATAGTAAATATAAAAATTACGTTTTTTGTCTTATTTTAGTTGTTGCCACCCAGTATGAGCAATGCACATGTAGCCAAATAAATACTGAAAATGAAAATAATTTAAGATGTTTAAATCTTCAATATAAACTAGGTAAGAAAGTGTAAAGCTTACGTCACACGTCATGCCAGTTTAAATGCGTCACTATTCGGAATGTTTACATGCAGGCTTCTTTGTCTAATCTTTACCCGCCTGTGTTCAATGAACCGAAAGTTAAATTGAATGAATCGAGCTGGCACGACGCGTACATGGGATAGGTAAATTAATGATTCCAATGGTGATATAAAATATATAAAATTTGATTTTTTAGTATAATTATTTGATTTTAAAACACATAAAGTTTATTTTTTTCCTTGTTGATGTATTATTTTTAGGAACCGATATAAAATATGTAAGCAAATGTATTGACATCACTGATGGTAAAAGTTCTTGCACAGACTACCAAAATCAATTTTCCAACATTATTGATTGCTCGATTACATCAACAAAACAACGAGAAAATGGATTGAGCCTTAGAATGGTTCCTAAAAATAGCCTATACTCACTTAATAGGATGATAATAGCGAAGAACCAAGTACATCTACAAGTTCGTCATCTTCTACCGTAACAACAACAACATCGTCCTCAACTACTAGCGAAACAACAACTTTTCTACCACCACCTCTCCATCTTCAAGCGAACAACAAATTGTCTTCAACCCCTAGTGAAACAACAACTGTTTCTACCACCACCTCTCCATCTTCAAGCGAAACAACAAATTCGTCTCCAACTCCTAGCGAAACAACAACTCTTTCTACTACCACCTTTTCATCTTCAAGCGAAACAACAACTTCTCCCCCAACTTCTAGCGAAACAACAACTCTTTCTACCACCACCTCTCTATCTTCAAGCGAGACAACAACTTCTTCAGATACGACTTTTACTTCTGAAACAACTTCACAAACTTCTGATCACACTGTTACGACTTCTGAAATTACAAGTTCTTCCAACAGTACTATCACCCAAAGTCCTAACGAAACCACAAGCACACCATCTCCCGATAATACAACACCTGATAGTAGTGCCTCTGGTGGTACTGGAACAACTCCTGATACAACACCATCTGGTAGTACTGACACAACTCCTGGACACTCAAATGCACCCTCAACCACTTCATATGATTTATTAGTTGTAAGTCTTTTGATTTATACCATTTTAAATATTGTTGTTATCTAAGGTCGAATTTATTAATTCTTTAATGTGTGTTCGTAATCTGTATACATGGTGTTTCAGAATGTTGTTAGAAAAATGTAATTGCAGTTTTTACGTCTAAAAACATAAAAAAGTTGATCGCTTGGCTGTGTAAATACGTATGTCATTGATCATTCAAACAATTTTGTATATGTAAATATAACTTTTAGTATATTGTGTATATTTTTGATAAATAAAATAATTAACTATTAATAAAAAAGTTTAAACACCCTGTATTATTAAAATGGGCTAGTTCCCATTCCATGTTTATATGAACTTTTGTCACATTTTAGAATAAAGTGTGTCTTTCCCTAAATTCTTTTAACAACATTGTGGAACACCCTGTATACAGGGTGATTCTTAACCCATATGCATAAACTTGGGAAGTTATTGTTAAGGACAAATAATGACTAATAATAAAAAAGTTAGATGAATATTTTTAGTTAGAGAAATAATCAACTAATCAAATAAAAAAAAGTGAATGCTGAGGACACATAATAATAGAGACATTTTGCACCTCTTATTTTGCAATTCCGTTGTGGTTCACGTTATTCTGAGTCTGCGCAGTATCGTAAACATGATCCGTTATCGTTATTAACCATACTGGACTCCTTTAATTACGGATGAATACCGAAGAGCTTATCGTTATCGTTATTGTTAAACTGCGTGGTTGTCGGATTGTACAATTTTTATTATCAATTATTTAAGAAGGTTGACATAGGCTCTAATTAGCAAAAATTCATAGCAGTAAGAAAAATAAAATAGTGTAAAGAAATTAAAACGGACTTGCATTTTTAAGGATGTTTTAAATCAGTAATCTATTTACATGTCACAATCTGGCACACTTGCTTTTTATTCTACTACCAAACCTAACCCTACTTTTTGTGTTTTGCTTATACTGTATTGTTACATCTACTTTGAAAAACAAAATCAAGAGAATTATTTGCATATATTAAAATATCAATATATAACTTAAGGAGAATAAAAGTAAGTACTGATTTTTCGTAAACTTTAAAATTGGTGAACCACAGGTATAAATAAGGTTATATGTCGAAAGCGCAGACGCAAGATAAATTTATTCGAAGAGGCTGCAAAATCTCTGTCTAAAACTGCTGCTGTAATCGTTATGTTTAATAACGATAACCATAAGGAGGCCAAAAAACGTCTGTTATTTTAAGAGGTGCAAAATGTCTCTATTAACTAATAATAAGACACAAAGTAGTAACTTATTCTTTTTAAAAAATACCCAACTAAATATTTTAATATGTTTAGAAAATAACTAATAATAAATAAGTTATTATGATGTTTGGTATGTCTATTAGTACTCTGCTATTAGTTGTGGTCGTATTTAAGTTTATTTTACGCGATTAAAATTAAAATTGTTGCTTATAATTATTTTACAAATTTTCTGACATAAAAAACGGTTCACTACGTTTTTTTCTGATATTAGTTATTATTTGTCCTCAGAATTCACTTTCTTTTTATTTAAAATAATTAATTATCTTTCTAACTAAGAATACTAAATAAATTCTTTTTTTTCATTATTAGTCAAGTTTATTCATATAGGGAAGTATTACCTTGTATATTTTTTTACTTATTTGTTTTTCCATTATTAAAGTTAATCTACATAGGTTAAAAATCACCCTGTATATTTCTGAAAGTTAGATTTTGGTATCTAAACATCATAGTGTTGTGTTTATAATATATTCATTGTTTTTTTTTGAAGAATTGGGTTAGTCCCACCATAAAATTGTGAAATAAAGTGGTTTTAAAATTTATTTGCTTTAAGTTATTTAAATAATCCTATGAACCCTAAAAATATTTTTCTAATTATTGGAGGTATACCGGGTGTTGCTCCGTCGAGCGGGACATAGGGAAACCCATGTAAGTTTTAAAGTAGTCAAATATTGGCTCCCTAATTATTTCAGAAAAAAATGCTATTAGGATTTATTGAAGAGCACAGTAAGTTCCACCCAAAATGAAAATTTGAGAAATTTTCAACCCAGCAGTAAAGAGTAAACTGCTTAATACTTCTGCAACGTAGTATCTCATTATGCACCCTGTACTCTAGAAACCAACAATATAAACACCATTTCGATTTATTAGTGACAATTTAGATCATTAATTTATAATGTCATTGTCAAAACTGAACAATTTTATACGGGAATTTTAAAAAGAATCCTCGCATTTCATTTTAGTTTACAGCTAATTTCAACACATGTACTCACAGTTACGCAAGACAATAAAACAAATTTTTCTACATTTAGAAATCAATTTATGACGAAAATATCAGGATTTAATCAAATGCTCAAATATTTCTCCATTAACTGCCAGACAATAACCCAAACGATTATAAAACTCATTTCTTACGTTGGCTAGTTGGTACATCCATATTCTGGCACATTCAGCGGAAATAGCATTCCTTAGCTGGACTAAATTTTCATATTTTTTATTGGTAGCTTAGTTTTTAAATGTCCCAATAGCAAAAATCGTTTGGCAAAAGATCACGTCGATTTTCTTCACATTTGCAGTTATTGATTACTGTGCCTGTAGTTTCAAATTTTTTATCGTCCGTTCTATTGTCAATTTACTTGGTATTGGCCTATTGGGAAAATAGGCTGCAAACATGTCCGCTACTCTTCGATAACTATTTCCTTGCTAAAACCATTTTATAATAGTGATTTTTTCTTGATTTAAGTAGTTCATTATTTATGAATGATGTAACATTGATCTGACAACTTGAGAGTAAGAGGTTAAATAATTTTTCTAGTATTTTATTATAAACTTCTAATAATACAAGGCGGGTAAGAAGATAGGAGATTCGTAACTTATTTTAGCATTTATCTCTTAGCTGGCGGACTAATAAGAGCTGAAATTTGTACACTGGGTACAACTTTTCGTGCTCTTTAAAAATCCCAATTATATTTTCTTCTAAAATAATTAGGGGTGCCAATATTGGACCACTTCAAAATTTACATGGGATTCCCTATGTCCCGCCTCGACGGAGCAACACCCGGTATAATATAGACTTCGAATAGTAGGGAAGGGGGGTAATATTTTTATTCGCAATACAGGTCCGCGTTTTTCCACCGAGAGCTGCAGGGAAGAAATTATATTGGATAATTCCTTAGAGTAGAAGCCAAAAAATATCTATAAAAGAGTATTTAGGTTTCTTACAGCAGAGGCAAAAATAAAAGCTTTTTGTAATTGTGGGGTCATCCATAGAACAAACGGATTTTTTGGATGGAATCAAGAATGTTAAGAGTTGTGGGAGACTCCAATAAATCTTACTTATAAAGTGTTATTACTCCTATTTATTAATTATATACGATAATAATAAATATCATAAGGATTTTGTAATATTATGTAATAAATTGCCCTTAATCACTTTATTATAAACCAATTAAATTTTATCCTTGCAATTCAAACAAATGGGCATTACCCTAAATTTATAGTACTAATATTAAAATTGTATTATGTCAAGAGTACTAATAATTTACTATATAGATTATCGTATTTTTTAAGTACTTTACCTGGATTTAACCTAGAAATAATTGTTTATTTAGAATACATCATTAAATTTATTATGTTCCACTCTAAATTATAAAAAAATAATTGTTTACAAAAGATAATGTGAAATACTAATGTATGTTAGTCACTTTACTAAATAATACACATTTACGGTTTTTTATTGTTGTTTATTTTTCATAAAATGGAGCCACTCCCGTTCACAGACAAAGACCAGCAAAAAAATAATTATGAAAATAATTGATTTTAATTTTTTAATTTTTTGGCATCTTCCAAGAATTTGATGCCCAACAAACACTATTTGCCGGCAATGTACATTTTTTATATTGGCATTGATGGTAAAGCATTGGCAATTGGTGGCAATATTATGTCAATATCTTATACGCATTAAAAAGTCAACTCTAAATAAACACTTAATTTCCAATAAATTTTACATGCAGGCGAATTGCCGGCAGCATACAAAAATGGCGGCATACCAATCCTGATTAAATAAAGCACGCGTTTTTGTTGCAGGCAAATAAATATTGGATTTTTGAAGGCAAACCGTCAACGTATATTCATACTTTTTAAACCATATTATTAACATTGGTATTTAACTAACATTAAAGCAATTTTTTGATCTGTTTTATTTATAATGGCAGCTAAACAACATTATTTTATGTTTTTTTACATAATTTAAAGGAAGTGGTCTTTTCATAACATTTTATTGTTAAAAATCATGCAAATTAAAAAAATTAGGTCAAACAAAATGTTTATTATCTATTTTGGAGCGAATAAAAATAAAATGATGGTAAAATTAGCTACGTTAATTTCGACCGAAAGTGACAGGGTTTGTGCATTTGTTTTCTACGTGGTTTTCTAGCTTTTTAGTTTCTTTTTTAAAGTAAAGAGTTTTTTAATAGACATAATTAAATGTATTCATTACCTAATAAGTGTGTGTTGTGTGATTAATTGGTGATGGCTAGTCGAGAAGGCAAGATATTCAAGTAGACTGTTAGGAGCTGTAAACATTTTGTTTAAAACTTTATTAAAAGTTTTAAAGACGTGTTAATAAAAATATTATATATATTTAATAGTTTTTTTGACATACCGATAGATGGCGTAATGGACAATAAACTACTACGTTTCTGCAATATCTTCGCTTTTTATCGTCTAAACCGTACCCATTAGACAAAAATAATTCTGGTAGGTGATCTCACTTAGCTTTGAAAGAAATATCTTCCGCTAGTGAAAAATCTGCATCTCCAAGATGGTGTTCCGAGAGATGGTACTTTGCATTGCAAGGAAATTGCATGCAGTAAGGAGTTTTTTCCTATTTTAATTTTCAAATAAAATATCGCATCATTTTAGCTTTTAAAAAAGTATATGCGACAATTTTCGTCAATAAGACGTCAGCTTGCTGCTCGGGAGTATCTGCATTTGCCCAGTTTCGTCTTTTTGTTATCTTTTTGCCAATAACTTATTAATGATGGATGCCATCATCTTAAACGCATTTTTTGCCAATAACCTATTAATGACGGATGCCATCACTTTATCTGCAACACGTGGCCTAATAACGGCCAATTGCCCACTTTCGCGTGTTTTTGATACTTTTTTGCCAATGCCTTGCCATTAAAGAGTGTTGGCAATGCCAGTAAATTAAATGTACAACGCCGGCAAAAAATGTTATATGGGTGATATCCCCAATGAAGAGGTATACCTAAGAGGCTCAGGAGTCCCGGTCCATACATCATTTTTAAAACTAAATTAATTTTTATTTAAATAAAACATTTGATGCCCCCCAATAACCCCCGAAATTATAGTTGAAGCCAGGGCCGTTCCTAGGATGACTTACGCCGTGGTGCAAAAAATGTATGACCGCCCCCTACAAGAAAATGTAATTCCACATTACACTTTTTTAATACAAGCCATCGATGATCTTTTATTTGTTTACATTCTTCAAAAGTAATGAATATTTAAGACGTATTTTTTATTGTCAACAATTCAAAAGGCGTTTTAAACCGTATTTAAAAATGACGTCGTTAAGATCGTTTAACTAGGTAAGGTTGCCTCATTACGTCACATATGTACCGCACTGCTGGTTTCTTATTGGCGCCAACATAGCAAACAAGGATGTCTAGACGGATAATGCTATGAGGGCGAAAGAGCACGATATACAATATTTAAAAATCAGCTAGAATAATCATTGTTAAATAATTTATTAATAGGAAATAAAGAAGTTACGGTAACAACAGGAATTACCAGTATTTAAAAGTATTTTTTAATATTGACAAAAAACACAAACTACACTGCTAAAAACTTCATTAAATAATGAGGAAAATACATATGTGACGTATGGTCCGCCATGTTGCAAGGCTTACGAGGCAACCTTACCTAGTCAAACGATCATGGTTTGACCCAGCTTGCGAGGTACTTCATTTTTAGTTATTTAATTATTTTTCCTTTCTTCATTTATTTTATGAATAATCTTTTTCGTATTTGTAACATCCACAACTACAACAGCCTCCAGATTACTTAATATCTGTCTCTTTCTAGGGGATCTCACTTCTTTGCAGCGTTCTCCGACCTGTTTTCAAAAACGGTTGAACACGCGACGTTGATGACGTCATCATTTACCGAAAAATGTAAAGATTTTGAAACGTTGACATTAAAAAATTCGGCTTTAGTCTAGGTGTAGTTGGGTTGGCCATGCAAATAAATACATTAATGGGTAACTTTATAAATATGTCAGGAAATAATTAAAAAAGTAAATATTTTTTATGCAGATTCTTCCTGCTTTGCTAAGATAATTGAAAAATATATTACAAGGCAAAAATCAGTATTAGCCGCTGTTTAATTTTACCCTTATTTGACCTGACTAATGTCCATATTCACCAGAGTGGCTTTCCAGTGACGCAAATAGAGCGCTCCCGAGTAGCTCAGGAGCATTTCGTTCTACTTTATGGCGTTCTAATGACGGAAAGTGTTATGCACCTGAGCTACTCCGTTTTTCTTTCCTCTTGCCCCTCATGCACCAACCCCTCTTTTGGTTTTTGTGCTTCATACGTGTTTTTTATGGTTATGGATGGATTTTTTTAAAATTATTTATTTAAAATGGCACTCTTTCCGCGATCTTCGAGTAGTGCGGTTCATGTTGACGTAGAGGTCTACATAGACCTTCCGGGTAGGCGATTGAAGGCATCGTACGAGCGTGACTGTACCCTTGGGGATCGAGAAAAGATTCACGCTAGATTGGGGCTTCTTTCTTCTGGGGCTAAGCGCTGTGAGTGAAGATTCCTAAAGCCTGAAGTTTTTACGTTTTGGTGTTGAACACATGGTGTCCTCGTATGGTCGAGGAGGTGCGCACGCCTGCGGAAATGCGTCAGGAATGAAAGTGAAGGTTATGCACGACACCAGTAGCAGCCGCTGGCTTGATAGTCGCAATTTATGCATGTTCAGAACTTTATCGCTGTTATTGAGCTAAATATTTGAATTTTTTAATCCGGAATTTCTGGGAGCGGAAAGCTCGACAATCCAGATTTTCCCACCACATTGAGCTGGCAATTGACTTGCATCAACGCCATAAACAAAGCAGTATCCAGTATCCAGTATTTAAAATGGAATTAGATATTAAAAAGAGATTATTATTATAAAGCCAAGAAAGGTTAAAAACAACGAAATTTTAAAATTTCTTAAAGTATCTCTCTTCCTTGTCTAAGGATGCGTTCCAGTGACTAACTTTTAGAGCAGTTCAAGAGCTTCAAGCCCTGGAGTGTGACGCACAAAAATTTTCGTCTCTGGAAAGCACCCCAGACATCATCTGTTCTTGTGTGGAAGCAAAGCGAAGCGTCAGTGTCTATCGTTGTCTAGTAGCTCTAAAAAGAGAGATGGTAGACTGTTGAACCGGTAGGCCACTGTAAATGATGTGTAAATTGTTTTCTTGTCTCGTTCGTGCTTTAGACATACTGGGCCGGACTTGCGATAGTGCGGCTATTGTGTTTTAAAGTTGTTCTTTTAGTTATAACTTAGTTTATAATAATTGATAACTTGTTTTTTCCATGATCGTACTTATTTAAGAAGCAATTTGTGACTTATGTTGTCTTTGCGTGCACACGTTCAAGTAAACTTTTTTTTTTAAAAACGCTCAAAAAGCGACTGTCTAAATTTAATTCACATACTACATACTTAATACATACCCTGTATAAATTTTATAATATTCGATATATTACCATCTTTTTAAGTAATAATACAATTTTACGAATTTTTATTTTAGCAATCAATCAAATATTGTTAGTATTTTTTATCTTTTAATTATAATTTTCATGGATTTCGAACTTTAACTTATTTTTATACATATAGCAAAATTTATTGTCAATATAATCTGTAGATTACATGAAAATATCAAGTTAAATAAACATAATAAATAAAATTATTATTACAGCTAAACTTCCACATATTAACAAAATTTTGTAGTTTTGTGTGCATTTTGGTTTGGTAAAATAATTATATGCTATATCACAAGACCTAATATTTAGGTCGATTAAACAAACCATGAAACATATTTTGAGCAAGATTTTGCTTAAAAATATGTAGTTAAATAATAAAAAAATAATTAAAAGACGAGACTCCGTAGCGATCGAGGGTTTTTATTTTAAAATTAAAAACTCGAGACCGAAAATGGTCGAGTTTTTTAAAATTATTGTTTATAAAACTATTAGCCAAGCAAATCTTGCAAAAATATTTGGGTAGTTTAACCGATTTCAGTTGTAGATCGAGTGATATAAGTCTAGATTATTTTCTAAAAAACTTACACTAAAGCCAACAACACAGAATTTTACTGATAGTAAAGTTTAATATTTTCTTTTAATTTTGAGAACCAGTTTGAATGACAGAAATTTATTTGCTGTTAAACAGTACATGTAGAGCTTATCGTTATCGTTATTGTTAAACTGCGTGGTTGCCGGATTGTAGAAATTTTAATATCAATTATTTAAAAGGTTAAAATTTTAATGCCGTATTAATTAAAATATCATTTATACATAGGCTCTAATCAGTGAAAAATCTATAGCAGTAATAAAAATCAAATAGTGTTAAGAAATTAAAACGGACTTGCACTTTTACGGATATTCTAAATCAGTAATTAATTTAGATGTTACAATCTGGCACACTTGCTTTTTATTCTACTACCAAAACTAACCTTACTTTTTGTGTTTTGCTTATACTGTATTGTTTGCATATATTTAAATATGAATTTATATCTTAAGAAGAATAAAAGTAAATACTGATTTTCGTTAACTTTAAAATCGGTGAACCACAGGCAAAAATAAGGTTATGTGTCAAAAGCGCAGATGCAAGATAAATTTCTTAAAAGAGGCTGCAAAATCTCTGTCTTAAACTGCTGCCGTAATCGTTATGTTTAATAACGATAACCATAAGGAGGTCAAAAACGTCTGTTATTTTAAGAGGTGCAAAATGTCTCTATTGTTGATGGATTTTTAGAAATGAAAACAAATTTGTTTATGCAGGCTGAAATACAAGTGTTCTTAAAGTTAGGTCATTAACGATTATTTGGGCAATTTTAATTTAAAAAAATGCTTTAAACATTGGTCCGCCAACTCTAAAAGTTTTCTACTTGAGAACGAAGAGTTTTGTAAATATTTGAGGTAAAATTTTAAAAATATTAATCATCTTCCATTTAAAATACAATAGGCTTTGTTAATTGATTATAGAAACATATATATTTTTTTAATGTGCAACATCACCTGAGTTAGTCACCTTAAAAATAAAAACAATAACATCGACAATGTTTAATTAATTCGTTTCTTCACCTCGAAAAAATATTTGATCAAAATAGATGGGGATTGCATAAATGTATATAGCGTACCCGATATCGTACGCTATACGCCAATATATGATATTTTCCTACGACCACATGTGAAAATAGTAAATAGCACACTGTTTTCATGCATAGAAAATGCCTTATATCACACTAGTGTTGCAAAGTACTTTACAACACTAGTGTTGCAAAGTATAATATAAAGCTGTCATCGCTGTCATTGTTATTTAAAATAAATTTGGAGTTATCAGGCTGTTAATGGGATTTACATGGAAAAAGCCGTGCAATATTTTTTAATGAGGACCTTTTTAATTCTTAAATGATAAAAAGCGACTCATCACCTACCTGATTTTTGATATAAAAATATTGTTAAACAGTATAATATATCGCAGTAGGGAAAAGTATATATCACCCTAGTGATGCAAAGTTTTCAATTGTTTTCTTATTTTTTCCGTGAAGACAAAAAACTTTTATTGTTTTTTTGAGAATAACTTGTGGTCGTAGGAAAAATAGTGTACATTACTTGTGTGAAAATCACTTTCTTACACGCGTGGGTTTGTCGCACTCGGCTGACGCCTCGTGCAACAATATTCCCACTCGTGTGAAATAAGTCATTTTCCACCCTTGTAATGTAATATACTATTTTGGCTTATCAAATTCGTATTATGTCTGGTATACAAAAAATAACAAATCTAGCATAACAAATACAAAACCATACAATACAGGGTCATCCAAAGATCGATCATCAAACTTAGGGCAGTGATTGTACAGGGTGATTCAAAAATCGATTACGAAACTTAAGGGGGTGATTTTACACAAAATAAGGTAGAGCTTCATATAAATTTTTTTCAAAATGTCATTTGTTTTCGAGTTACAAGCCGTTAAAGTTAAATTTTTATTTTGTGTTTTTTCGCCATATTTTATTTATTTTTTAACCAATCCAGTTGATATTTGGCACACAAATCGAGCATTGCAGATTATAAAATTTTAAGACAAAAGTACTTTTTTAAATACCGCCAGAAGGCACTTTACCTAAAACTTAAAATTTATTTACATCATAACTTTATTTTTTTTAATTTATAAATGAAATATGGCGAAAAAACCAAAATAAAAATTTAACTTTGACGGCTTGTAACTCGAAAACGAATGACATTTTGAAAAAAGTTTATATGAAGCTCTACCCTTATTTTGTCAAGTAGAATCACCTCCTTAAGTTTTGTGATCCATTTTTAAATCACCCTGTATATCATAAATAAATTCAAATATATATTTTTTCATAATATCATTGGTTTTCGAGTTACAATCCCTCAAAATTCTAAAACACCTATATGCAAAGCATTTAAAAACGGTGCTCTTTTTGACTCAAAAAATAGAGAGTAATTTTAAGTTGATAAATTCCTTTTAAACACTGTATATATAAAAGAAAATAAGAACATTTTTTAAATAAAATTATGTTCAAAAATGCTTCGTTTCCGAAATAAAGGTTGTTAAAGTTTTAAGAAAAAAATGTTTTTTATCATAACTTTCCTACCACTCCAGATATTATCACAAAATTTGGTACGATTCTTTTAACCATAACTGTAAAAGTTAAAAAAAATACTAGTGGAGTTCGAACAAGATTAGTATTGAATATTTTTCAAGAAAAAAATAGTACGTCACTGCTTTTTCCTTAAATGAATATTATTTTTAAAATATTTATTTACTTTGAAGTTACTTTGGTTTCTTGATGTTTGTTCGTACGACGAATGGTTTTCGTTAAAAAAATAAAAGCTATTTTGATGCATGGTAAAATTGCTAAAATCTGAAATGGTGTTTTGTATGTAAAATTCGTTTTTAACTTTTATTAAATATAATACCTTTTAATTATTTTTTTTTATTAAGTTTAAATTGTAGTAATGTAAGTTTTTAACCTTTTGTATTTGACCTTTTTTTTAAGTTTACGCAATTCTTGAGTTTTACGCTAAATTGGCACTTAATATTTAATTTTCACCTTTTGAAAACTCATTTTTCTATTTATTTTAACCATTTTTTCCATAAAATTGCAAAGCTTCATTTTCAAAATAAGGTAAACTTGCTTTTTAAGTTTGATGGTTTATTTCTTGAAGACGGAACGAGTCCGACTAAAGGGATATTTTTCTAATTCTTCTGTCTTACAGCTGCTTACAAGCTTGTCTAACAGCTGACGTCATTAAAATGTGAATCGAAAAATAAAAACGCTTACCGCCAACGACCAATGACATTAAGAAAAATAATAATATAACCTAAAAAATGGCAACTTCAGTTTTAAAACAAAAATGTCCAATATCTTTAATGGCAGGTAAATTAATCCTTCACATGGTTTCCCACACATACTATTGTTATTGTTATTAGTAATCATTTGGCCAATTTTGTTTGACTTTTAACCTCAAATTCGGCTATATTTACCCGTCCTTGTCTTTTCATTCTGTAAGACAGTGGTTAGACTTCTGGTTAGACTTCTCCCGACGCCGCTAACAACCGCTGTGAGCTGCTGTAAGACTGACGTCATTGATTTGTCAAAAAAATGAAAGTACTTACAGCTGCTGTGAGCAGCTAACAAAGAAAATTTCCCTTAAAAATTCTTTCAGATTCGTGATCAGCGCTCCAAAACACTCCCGTACACCAAATTTTATTAAAATCGGCTATGCGCCGGTTTTTTAGACAATCACCTAAATTCGTTTTAAAGTATATCGCAAAATTTTATTTGTGGACCTCAAAATATTTTGAGAGATCTATCAAAAATATGGCAAAGTATAATTTTTAATGTTATAAAGAGCCCCTATAGTCCAAGAGCCCGTGAGCGGCAGACCTTCGTCATTTTGTAAAAGCTGAAAGTTTGTCAGCACATGCTCCCAACATAGGTAAAAGCGATGGTAGACTATGAAGTTTGACTTATAGTGGCTTTGGCAGGTACCAGGTACCAAAGGTTACTAAATTAAAACTTAGGTTTTTGTCATTTTGTAAAAGCTAAATTTTACATTATGTTTCTTGAGTACCTATTAGAAGATATTTTCTTAGTCGCCAGACAGTTTTGACACTTCCAACAGACAAATATTTTGGGGTGGTCCAATAGTCCGATAAAGACCAATATTTCTGTTATTTGACAAGATATAGCATAAAGTGTTATATGAGATTTGTAGGGTTTTCGAATGAGAATATCCTAAAAATATTTTGATGTATACAGAGTGTCCAAAAAAAGTTATTGCTTTAAGAGTAATTAAAAAAAATGTGTTTGAAACACTCTGTATGCATCAAAATATTTTGAGTACATACCTATTTAAAAAAACCTACAACTCTTATATAAGACTTTTTGTCATATCTTGTTAAATAACAAAAATATTGTAGATGGTCGGACCACTGAGTAACTCCAAAATGTTTGTCTGCCAAGGGGTTGGAACTGTCAAAACTGTCTGCCGATTGGGCAAATATCTTCTAATAGTTACCCAAGTAACATATATAAAATTCATCTTTAACAAAATAACAAAGTTTTTGTTTCAATTAATTAACCTTTGGTACCTTCTACCTGCCAAAGCCACTATGAGTCAAACTTCACCATCTACCCTTACTTCTACCTATGTTGAGAGCATGCATTGACAAACTTTCAGCTTTTACAAAATGACGAAGGTCTGCCGCCCACGGGCTCTTACTCTACTAGCAACACACACTCAACATGTGCTATCTTTATTTAACAAATTACTCAAAATAAAAAAACTCAAAACTATTAAAACTAATGTACAAACGATGTAAAACTGGTCAAAGCAAAAACGCATACACAAAACTAAAAATCAGGGAAAGAAGTAAATACTAGGGATAATGGATGGATTCTGTGTACAGGGTTTTCATTTATATTTTGCCACCTTTTTTTAACTATAACCGAGAAGCATAGAAAAAAACGTATTGTATAAAAGTTATATTCTTTTTCATCTATTATCTCTTGAGCATAAAAAAGAAACAAATGAACATAAAAAGTTATGAAAAATGGACAGGTAAATTTTTTAAATGGGAATGGGTATGAAACTTGAAACAAAATTTTGCATGACAAGCAGTATGGATTTCGCCACAAAAGATCTACAGCAGATCTCCTTTCCTTCGGATCTCACTGTTGGAATAAGTCTCTTGAGTTTCTAGGTGAGTCCCAGATCGTTGCTCTTGATATATCCAAAGCTTTTGACCAGGTCTGGCATGCCGCACTTCTTAATAAACTTCCCTCCTATGGTCTTTCAACTAAATGCTGTACTTGGCTTTCTAGTTATCTATCTGATCGACGTATATCAGTTATTGTGGACGGCCATTCTTCAAGCTTTCACCAAGTAAATGCTGGAGTCCCTCAGGGCTCAGTTCTGGCACCAACATTGTTTCTTCTTCACATCAGCGACCTTCTCTCGTCCACAACTAATTCCATTCATAGTTTCGCCGACGATAGTACCCTTCACTCCAGTTTTCTGGTTCCTAAACCCATCACTAAATCTGACTTGGAAAACAAACGCAGAGCGATGCAGATATCTCTTTCGCAGGATCTTAATTTAATATTGGATTGGGGCGCCAAAAATCTTGTCCATTTTAATACATCCAAAACACAATCATGTTCCTTGTCGCGAAAAGAGTCATCAAATACTCATCCTCTACTTATGAGCGTCCAAGTTTTACAGAGCAAAGACACCTTCAATCTTGTGGGCGTCACATTTGAAAGTAACCTTAACTGGCATAAACACATTGTATCTATATCCACGGCAGCTTCAAAAAGCTTGGATTTCTCTTTCGAGCCAAAAAGTATTTTTCCGCTTCTAATTTATACACTTTGTATGTGTCCCAAATCCGACCTCCCTTGGAATATTGTTCCCATGTCTGGGGCATGGCGTTCCCCACAATCCTAAGCATTCTTGATTCTATTTAAAGAAGAGCTGTTCGTCTCATTAATGATCCTTCACTTACAGAAATGCTTCCCTCTTTTGCCCATCGTCGGTCTGTGGGGGATTTATCGCTTTTTTATGGGGTACTTTCATGGCTTCTGCTCTGAAGAATTGTCCAGTATAGTTCCTCCACTCACGGTTCCCAACAGAGAAACTCGTGGTTCCGCGCGTATGCATCCCTATACGGTCCAACTGGACAGGCCCCGAACTTCCCACTTTGTTCGTTCTTTTATCCCTAGAGTTTCTAGATTGTGGGACCTGCTGCCCGCGAAAGTTTTTCCTTCCCCCAAAATCTTCAAGTATTTAAGTCCCGTGTCAACAAACTCCCTCTTACCTTGCTTAAGACAGCCACGGTACGTTAGTATTTAGGCTTTAAGCCTTCGTGGTTTGTCCAAAGATAAAAAAACTTTTATACAGGACGTTTTCTTCTATCCTTCTTGGTTATAGTTAAAAGTGGGTCTATAGGTCAAGACAGAAGCGGTCGTATTTTAATGGTAAGTACCCAGCAAAGATGTTTTACAATCAAATTAAGGTTAACAGATAACTGTTAATTTGTTTTCTTGGGTATCAACACCTCCCTATTTTTTACGTACTCTTATTATTATAATTCGTACGACGTACTGAGTGTTCTGGTCAAAACAAACCAGTTTAAAGGAATTGTCAACGTACCGGTATTTTTGTCGTGTTCTGTTATTTTTGGTCTGGTTCTTCAGTTTGCTATTCTTCATTCGTAAATGTTTTTCCACAGGCAAAATGTTATTCAAATTTCAATGTTTATGTGTTTTTAGTTTATGCATTATTTCTATTTTTGGAAATCCAATAGCTGGTAAGATATGTTAGTTTGTGCTTGAAAATGTACGTATAATTCGTATTTCTAAAAAAATTTGTTGTTTGTGGTTATATGGGGTAGTCCATTGAGTATGAAAAAAATTGGAAACTTTTTTGGTTGCAAATTTGTTAAAGAAAAAATATTTTTCGTGTATAATCCCAAAGTATAATGGCATTAGTTAATTAGTAAAACTTTAACGATATACAGAATAAGTTAAAAAAATTGCTTTGGAGTTAAGTACTCATATAAAAAAGATATTTAGAACGAAGGGGAGGTATGCCTAAATGAGGATCTTCAGTGCAAAACGCAGTTTTTGATTAAATACAATTTTGAAGCGTATCTCATAATTTTTACTGCGAATTTTTTATTTATGTTTCAAAGCTTTTTAACATGAATAGAAAAATTGCAGGAAAAATTAAGAAACATTCTTAAAAATTGTGTTCAATTACACACAGAAAAAAGAATGTCTTGTTTTAAGCAAATACAAGGTTTTAAAAATATGCATTCATTTTGAGTAGTTGTGCTTTTAAACCAAGATTTATTTCTTACTTTAAAATAATAGTGGTTCTTAAACTGGGAGAAAAAATACTTTAATTTATGTCTTTTATGTAAAAGAAATTCTTTAAATTAAAATATCCTTAGTATTATTTTAAGAATATCAGAATCAAGAAATAAGAACATAAAGATTTATGATTTAATATCTTACATATAAGTTTTAATTTTAAACAAAAGAAATATTAAATATTTCTACCAAAATATTAATGAATTTTCTTTAAAATACTAGGTTCTTATTTTAAGAACCTATACCAAAATCTTTAACCTTTATGTCTAAGAACCCATTTCTTTAATATATGTATTCAATGAATTATGCTTTTAGTACGGTATCAACGGTACGATTATATCCTACCGTCGAACAACGAAAGTTTTTTTAGAAGATACACTTTTGTTATTCGTATTATTCAACTTGGACCCGGGACAGCCAGTTTGATAAGTCCTATGAGGTTCGGCAAAACGCATCATCGATGGAGAAGAGAGGTCTCGGTGAATGACATGATAAGCAGGAATTCCTCCCTTAACTATCAAAAAGAGAATTAGTTGTTTATTGAATATAATTATCTTAATTAAATTAAATTTTATTTCAGTCTGTGGTATTTACTATCTTGTCTTAAAGAAAGAATCTCTCAGTGGGAAAGCGCTCGATGTTTTTAACGGAATACATCGTTCTTTAATGTAGACCCATTGGGGGTCATTTTTATTACAAAAGTGCCTTCTTTTGAATTTAGTACGCAAAGCTGAAAACATATTTTTTCTGTTTGAGATTCTATTTCTTTAACACATATGAAAGTCACAATTCTCTCAAATTAAATCTAAGACTTTTGTTTTAAGATATTTTTTTCAGTGTAGGAACTGCGTTCTGGACTTGATTCGATACGTCTCTATGTGTTGATAGAAAAAAACATACTATTTTTTTTATTTACTAGGTACAATAAGTAGTCAGCTGGTTTTGAATGTATTTTTCTTAGTCAAAACGCATAGTTATTCGATTTTGTTTGTTTAACTAAATACTTGGCAAACGAGCTAAGGGGTGTTCTGGTGTAAATACATGAATTTTAGGTGATTTTTAAAGTGTCGTAAAAACGTACATTTCATTTTTTTATGAGTTATTTGGTAACATTCATATCCGAAATAAAAAAATAAAAATTTTATAAATTAGCTGCTAACAAAGTGGGGGTCTCAAAAATTGGCACGTGACCATGCCCACGATTCCAACACTCCTAGCAATCTGACAAAAAAAGATTATTAATCTGGAGTAATGTCGCTATGTCCGAATTTACGGAAAGCACAAAATGGCGGCTGCCTAAAAAATTGTTCTACGTTCTTTTTGTTTTTAGATTTTTTTTAAATAGTAAAAATTGAAAGGGGGAGGGTTTATTATTGTCATAAGTTTTTTTTAGTTCAGGGTATATATTTTTTAAATAAGATTTACGTATTAAATCCTACAGCAAGTGTCAAATATTTGAACTTAAAAGAATGTGTTTCGCTATTTTTGTATGTTTTTGACGTTTTTATAATAGTTTGAAAGACATTTCACTTAAAAGCGTTTTGTAAATCATATTTATTTTGACTTCTATGAATACTACTCTTATTAAGCTTGCATTTGAACACTAGAGAATTATTGCCAGTTGCCTTATTAATCTCGGGAATTATTAATACCGGCCTTATTTAAATAGTGCTTGTACCCATAATTTAGAGTTATTGCAAATCATGTTGACAGTACCATTAACCTAAAAAAAAGGGGAAACAATTTTAGTACTTTTTCTTTATTGTTTTGTGTTGTAGGGTTTTTTTATAACACAATTACAGGAATACATTTAGAAAAGCAAGGTTTTAAGTATTTTTACTTCTAAAAACTTTTCGATTTTGTGTTCGGCAGCCGTTCGGTTTACACGAACAGTTCCGAAGTTAAAATAAAACCAAAATAAGGCACGACCTAAAACCGACATAAATAAAGCCGGGCACTATTCTTATTAAGGGAGTCCTTATCCCACCATGCATCTGCGCAAACTCAGATGTCAAAATAAGGCCGGTATTATTAGTGCCTGGCCTTATTTTACTGTGCAATATTTCTCTACTATTTGGATTTGGGTTATAGTGCGCTTCTACTTATAGTAAGAACATTTTAAAAGCGCAAATTCGGTACCCTTTGAAAATAATACAAAAAACATAAAAAAGGCCGCCTGCAATCGGACTATTTTATACAAAGGCGCCGCTATCCTTTACAGCGACGGGCCGATACACTATGGGATAGAAATCCATTATTTTGGCCAAAAAGCAACTTTAAAATTTTAATGGCTCATGCTGTGTATTTCAAAGTAGATACTTCAAACTACATGTACGCAAAATTATAAAAGGTTATGACGACTTTTATTGGGGTAGTAAGAAACTTGAAAATGTATTTTAAGTAAACATAAATAAACAACATTTAATCTACTTACTTTATTATTCGTCTTGTTTACTAAGAAAATTAAAAGAGTTTAAATAATAAGAGCTATTGTTGTGTTTCCGATGCAGTCTCGCGAAGTCCCGCTACTTTTGTCAATGATTTTTTACCTTTTTCTTTATCAGTTTTTGTATTTACAATTGCCTTCCTACTTTTTGCTACTTCTGAGTGTAAGGACAGATACAAGATTTTTTTATAATTGACAAGGTTTTTCATTTTAAAATTTAATATGTTTTGTCCTACATTGTATATCCTAAAAGATAAAAGCATTCTGATGAAAGATATGGATTCTACAGAATCTACCCAACAAAACAGTGTTTTTTATTTATTTTATACGTTAAAAAATAAAAAAGTTGGGAAGATGTATCTCTAAAAAAGATAAAATTTAAAATTATTTTTCAGATTTGGATGGTCATATTTCCGAAACTAATTGAGATAGACACATCAAATCTAGTATTTTTTTTAAAGCATTTTCAAAGATTTTTTGGTGATTATATGATATTCAGGGTATTCCATTTAAAAAAGCATACCTATTGTTGTACCCTGTATATCATATGAGATAATAAACATCGGATTACTGATTAGAATACTACCGAATTAACCAAACAAGCTGACATTTTAGTTTATTTTGTACAATAAAAAATAATAATGTTAAGGGGAGTGTAAATTTATAATAACATATAATAAGTTTTAGGTTCCCAAAAAGCATTTGTAATAATTTATAATATTTTTCCAGTAAAAAGCACCTCATTTTAAGTTAGATTGGTAAGTTTCAGAATTTTGACTAAAAAATTAATTTCTATCCGATAGTGCGATGACCAGCTGCATCAACCGGCATATCATAAATGAAATATAGCAAAGGCGGCCGCGAAGATAAGCATGCCCATTTATTTGCTTTAAACTTTTTGTAATTTTTTTTTCTTATCAAAGAGTACCGAATTTACATTTTTAAACTGTTCCTTCTATACAATAAAAACAAATAACTCTCGCGCGAGACTCCGCTGTGCCGCATAACGAAACATGTTCATGTTGAAAACATGTTCAAAAATACTTAATATAATTAAAACTTTTATTATGTGTTCTTATCCGATTGCTTTTGGTATTAAAATGGAGAATAAAAATAAGTTTGTATCAATATACGTTTATATGACCTACAGGGTGGGCCAAATTAAACCTGCACACTTTTTATCTGTTGGGCCTATCTTTTTTATTTTTACAGGGCTAATAGGTAGATATGGTTTCTTTAGGTTTGTTAATTTTGGTCGAATAGTTTTAGTCAGGACCGGACTTACAGGACTTTTTCCAAAATGATGTTGCAAAAGAAATCGGATCTAGCTACAATTAAGCTAATACGTTTTTCTTGTAGACAAACTATGGAAAATAATTCAGTAAATGCGAATCGGTCAATAATTTGAGAATTTAGAAATTATCATTATTCTTGATAAATGGTGGGCCCCAAAAGCATGCATTTCTCTCGGTTTTAGAAGGGAACTTTTTTAGTGTGCTTTGAAAATCAAAAATGTGAGATTACCATGGTCCCTAAGTTGGATGCTAACACAACTTAACAGTAAATTATTCAAAATTAAACCTATTAGCCTAATTGTAGATAAATTCGATTTTTTTGCAACGAAGTTAAATGCATCATTTTGGAAAAAGTCCCGTAAGTCCGGTCCTGACTAAATCTATTCGACCAAAATTGACAAACCTAGAGAAAACATATGCAAGTTTAATTTGGCCCATCACTGTATATTTATTTTTATTTTGTCAACTTAAAAACAGATTTTTTACTTAAAATATTATTTTTGTATTTGTCATAAGGTGTACTATAAAATAAAATATATGTCGCGTTAAGAGGCTGATGAGCGAAAATGGGCCCCTCCTTTAGGTATGCGGCTAGTTCCGGACAACCCATATAACATTTTTTGCCGGCGTTGTACATTTATTTTACTGGCATTGCCAACACTCTTTAATGGCAAGGCATTGGCAAAAAGGTATCAAAAAGACGCGAAGTGGGCAATTGGCCGTTATTAGGCCACGTGTTGCAGATAAAGTGATGGCATCCGTCATTAATAAGTTATTGGCAAAAAATGCGTTTAAGATGATGGCATCTATCATTAATAAGTTATTGGCAAAAAGATAACAAAAAGACACGAAAGTGGGCAAATGCAGATACTCCCAAGCAGCAAGCTGTCGTCTTATTGAAGAAAATTGTCGCATATACTTTTTTTAAAAGCTAAAATGATGCGATATTTTATTTGAAAATTAAAATAGGAAAAAACTCCTTACTTCATGCAATTTCCTTGCAATGCAAAGTACCATCTCTCGGAACACTGTCCAACTCGGAGATGCAGATTTTTACACTAGCCGAAGATATTTCTTTCAAAGCTAAGTGAGATCACCTACCGCAGACCGCTCTCGAATTATTTTTGTCTAATGGGTACGGTTTAGACGATAAATTTTTAACAATAAAATGTTATGAAAAGGCCATTTTCCAATCCTTTAAATTATGTAAAAAAACATAAAATAATGTTGTTTAGCTGCCATTATAAATAAAACAGATCAAAAAAATTGCTTTAATGTTAGTTAAATACCAATGTTAATAATATGGTTTAAAAAGTATGAATATGCGTTGAAGTTTTGCCTTCAAAAATCCAATATTTATTTGCCTGCAACAAAAACGCGTGCTTTATTTAATCAGGATTGGTATGCCGCCATTTTTGTATACTTGCCGGCAATTCGCCTGCATGTAAAATTTATTGGCAATTAAGTGTTTATTTAGGGTTGACTTTTTAATGCGTATAAGATGTTGGCATAATATTGCCACCAATTGCCAATGCTTTACCATCAATGCCAATATGAAAAATGTACATTGCCGGCAAATAGTGTTTGCTGGGAAGTCTATAAAGAATACTCTTAAATAATTTTTAGTAAATCCGTCAAGTAGAAATGGAGAAATCGTGGACAGACAGTTTCAAGAAAAACGCATTTAAAGTTTCGCGTCAAGTTTTTCGCAGTCTAAAGCCGGCTCTCCATGAAAGCGGTTTTCCGCTCGCGGATGATAATTCAGCGTTGTGATTGGTTAGTGCAAATTTAAAATTCTTTTCCCGCCATTTTCGACGCGGATCAAAAAAAGTTAAGATTAAGTTAAGTTTTTGCGTTTTCTACTAAATTGTGCGAATTTTTCAAATTAATAGCGAGGAACTATAACCTTGAACTAGTTGATGAGCTTGATGAGTTGTTGCTTAAAGATAAGACAAGACGTTTAAGATCCATTTTAAATAAAAAAAAGTGTTATGGACGACATTAACTACACTTACTTTAATTATTTACTTCATTATGATATTTGGAGAAAAAAAGACATTTATCCTACTTTCAATACGATCAAAAAGACAAAAACGGAGGCATAGGTTTTGGGTTAGAAATTTTTTTAGAAAGAAAAGTTTATAGCCAATATTATACTTTATTCAAGGAGTTAAGACAACATGATGATGAAAAACACTTCATTTATTTAAGAATGTCAAAGGAGCATTTTGACAAATTGTTACAGAAAGTTAAGTCAACTATTAGCAAGTCCCACACAGTTCGTAAGCCAATAACTGCAGGCGAGAGTCTAGCTTGCACTCTAAGGTAAATAGGTAACAAAAAAGTGTATGTAGTATATAAAAGACTAAGACAAGCTATTAACCAAAGTTGCCTAATTTGCTGGATTTATTATTATCCATTATCCAATCCATTTGCCATCCCACATACAGATGATGATTGACATCTAGTGACCTTTACAACCGTAGTATCAACCAAAGAAAATTCTAACATAAAATCACCATATTCAAAACAAAACGCTTAAATATTTTCCACTACAATGGACGTGTCAGCGGATTTTCTGCGCATATTTTTAATATGAGTGCGGAAAACCGCTCTCATGGACTTTAGTCATGATATTTTAGACTTGCATTTATTTAATTTGCCATTCCTGCATCATACATCGGACCTTTCTTCACTTCGAAAAACTATTTTTGGCGTTTTTTCTTCCAATCAAACAGCTTTAATGCGGTGAAAGCTCGTATCTCAGAGCGGTCAATCCGGGAGTTGTTGGATTAGTTCTGGCCAAGCCAGTTTGGATTTCGCCTCAGCAAAATACTGATAACTCCGAAAATAACTTGAATTTTAAAAAATTCATTTGTAGGCAAACGACTTTTTTATTTCTACACCAAAATACATACTAAAATTATTTTTTCTTTATTTATTTCAATTTTCGTTCTTAGTCTAAGCGCATAGTTTTTGGATTTTGGTTGTTTTCCTATTTGCCAAACCAGTTAATAAAATGTCCTAACTATATAATTAAAAAAAAAACAATAAATAATTGTTGTTTATAGTTATGGTAAAGTTCTCGATAAACAAAATGTAGTATAAATAGTGTTTTGCAAATATTGTCTCATCACAAAACAGCTTATTCAGTAAAAAAATGTAGTGCAAGGATAATCATTTTGTAAATAAACCAGATACTGTAATCTGGTGTTATTGTACACATATATTGTTTTTTTCATATATTATAATTAATTTTTAATATTGACAGTTTACCTTACCTTATTCAGTTTTTTAAACAAAATTACTACAGGGTCATCCAAATTAAATGACCGTCATTAGGTCCCTAGCAAACACTATTTGCCGGCAATGTACATTTTTCATATTGGCATTGATGGTAAAGCATTGGCAATTGGTGGCAATATTATGCCAACATCTTATACGCATTAAAAAGTAAACCCTAAATAAACACTTAATTGCCAATAAATTTTACATGCAGGCGAATTGCCGGCAAGCATACAAAAATGGCGGCATACTAATACTGATTAAATAAAGCACGCGTTTTTGTTGCAGGCAAATAAATATTGGATTTTTGAAGGCAAACCTTCAACGCATATTCATACTTTTTAAACCATATTATTAACATTGGTATTTAACTAACATTAAAGCAATTTTTTGATCTGTTTCATTTATAATGGCAGCTAAACAACATTATTTTATGTTTTGGTACATAATTTAAAGGAAATGGCCTTTTCATAACATTTTATTGTTAAAAATCATGCAAATAAAAATTAGGTCAAACAAAATGTTTATTATGTATTTTGGAGTGAATAAAAATAAAATGATGGTAATATTAGCTACGTTAATTTCGATCGAAGGTGACCGCTTTGTGCATTTGTTTTCTACGTGATTTTCTAGCTTTTTAGTTTCTTTTTTAAAGAAAAGAGTTTTTTAATAGACATAATTAAATGTATTCATTACCTATTAAGTGTGTGTTGTGTGATTAATTGGTGATGGCTAGTCGAGAAGGCAAGATATTCAAGTAGACTGTTAGGAGCTGTAAACATTTTGTTTTAAACTTAAAAGTTTTAAAGACGTGTTAGTAAAAAATATTATATATATTTAATAGTTTTTGACATACCGATAGATGGCGTAATGGACAATAAACTACTACGTTTCTGCAATATCTTCGCTTTTTATCGTCTAAACCGTACCCATTAGACAAAAATAATTCGAAAGCGGTCTGCGGTAGGTAATGGCACTTAGCTTTGAAAGAAATATCTTCGGCTAGTGTTAAAATCTGCATCTCCAAGTTGGACAGTGCTCCGAGAGATGGTACTTTGCATTGCAAGGAAATTGCATGCAGTAAGGAGTTTTTCCTATTTTAATTTTCAAATAAAACATCGCATCATTTTAGCTTTTAAAAAAGTATATGCGACAATTTTCGTCAATAAGATGTCAGCTTGCTGCTTGGGAGTATCTGGATTTGCCCACTTTCGCGTCTTTTTGATACCTTTTTGCCAATGCCTTGCCAATAACGAGTGTTGGCAATGCCAGTAAATTAAATGTACAACGCCGGCAAAAAATGTTATATGGGTCTGTTCGTAGAGAAATTACAAACTGGTCAGCGCCAATCTGATTTTACAAATACGTCTGGTGACCAGTTTGCAACTGGTCATCTGACTAAATAATAATATACCGGGTAACAACGAAATTACTATCCAGCAATTTATTTTCTTCAGTGCAACCATGCAGTTTTTAGATTTAAGGACATTATATTGTATTATCGGATGCCAATTTTAGATAAAATAGCATCTGTGTATTACTTCCGGTTTAACCGGAAGTGATATAAACTTTGATATTTTAAATGGAACACCCTGTATATTTTTTAGAATTTGAATTCTACAGGTCATTCCTGATATAAAAACCTTAGATATATTCATAACCTAACTCTTTTGGTTTTGGAGAAAACAAATGAACATCGTAAAAATTTAAAATGTTTAAAATACTTCCTTTAAAAGACTCTACCTTTAGAGACCATTATAATACTACTTCCTGTTTAACCAGGAGTGCTGTAAACTTCCAAGTATGATAATGACAATTTTAATGGAACACCCTGTATATTTCCTAAGATTTAAATACTTTAAGCTATTTCTGATATAAAACCTATAATATACCCATAATCTAACTTTTTTAGTTTTAGAGAAAACTGAGTTTAAAAAGGTCTAAACGACCTCACAATAGAGAGTTTCATGGATATTTTGTCGTCGTCTGGACCTTTTCAAACGCCGTTTTCTCTAAAACTAAAAAGGATAGGCTATGGGTATATTATAGGTTTTATATCAGGAATAGCTAAAGGATATAAATCTTAGGAAATATACAGAGTGTTCTAATAAAATTATTAGGGTTATCATACTTAAAAGTTAAAATTTTACAGCACTTCCGGTAAAACAGGAAATAGTATTATAATGGTTTCTAAAGGTAGAGTCTTTAAAAGAACTATTTTAGGCATTTAAAATTTTTGCGATATTCATTTGTTTTTCCATAAAAATGCATAATGTGCTGTCGTTTGGATATTTTCAAACGCCATTTTCTCCAAAACATACGCGTTGTTTACATCGTGTGCGAGCAATAAAAGGAGAATAATTGAAAGTGAGACAGAAGTGATGACGCCGTGGGATCTTTTCTACTGGCGAGAACTTTAATAAAACGAATACTCGCAGGTTTTGAAACAACCTGTATAACAAATACGGTATGTCCAGAAATTCTACCGGCAAATTTTAAGGGGTGATTCTCCATAAAAAATCATTTCTTATAAAAATCTCTAAAATTTTGACACCCTATAGTTTGAATTTTTATTTTTTAAAGCAGAATCACGGTCCTAAAGTGTGTCGGTAAAATTTCGGGACACCCCGTATAGGTATAGAGTCACCCTAATCTTGTAGGTACAATAAATAATCTATTAGGGGAGGTCCGGGAAGCCCCGCCCAGCGGGTAACGATGTTCACCGTCATGATTTTCAAACGCAACCTCCAATCGATCCGATGTCTATCACTCAATACACACATTAAAGCTAAGCTAATAGAGAAGAAAAAATTATTGCAAGTTGCCTTATTATGCTCGGAAATTATTAATACCGGCCTTATTTAAATAGTTCTTGTACCCATAATTTAGAGTTGACAGTGCCATTAACCTAAAACCTAAAAAAATGAGAAAAAATTATTAGTAGTTTTTCTTTATTGTTTTGTGCTGTAGGGATTTCTTTAACACAATTACAGAAATAAATTTGAAAAAGCAAGGTTTTAAGTATTTTTACTTCTAAAAACTTTTCGATTTTATGGTTGGCAGCTGTTCAGTTAGACGCCCAGTTCCGAAGTTAAAATAAGACCAAAATAAGGCACGACCTAAAACCGACATAGATAAAACCAGGCACTATACTTATTAAGGGAGTCCTTATCCCATAATGCATCTGCGCAATCTCAGATGTCAAAATAAGGCCGGTATTATTAGTGCCTTGCCTTATTTTACTGTGCAATATTTCTCTAATTATTGAACAACGAAATAAGGCCAGGCACTAATAGCTTGGTTCGCGGATTTGATTCTGAACCGGTTCTGGGACTATTCGCATGCGCAGTGAAAAAGCTGCGTTCGCGGGTACAATGGAATCAGTTCTTTACGGGTTCGTAACCTGATTAGCAGTCCTGGGATTTTTGTTGGAACTAAAAGTTCAGTTCGGAATTTCATGCGCATTGTCGACATTGTCAGCTGTTTTCTGTTTTTGTGGTACAGAAATAAACCGTTGTATCACAGTTTATTTGTTTCTGCCACTTTTTATGCGGGTTAATATACCTGTTGAATATTTTTTATATTTTTGTGATTCTGACCGTATATACATAAATAAAGGATTTTTAATTGTATTCCGTATGAATGTATGTATGCAATAAAATAAATAAAGATTTAATTAAAAAATATAGACAATATTACAAGATTTTACCAGTTCTTGTTGTTTAAATTTCATCCTTAGTTAAATACACATACTTATGTTAAAAACGAGAGGAGGCAGGGAATTCCTCGTCTTCCGCCGAAAAATCTCCAGTGGCATAATAACGGCCCTATTTTGACATCTCAGCTTGCCCAGATGCATGGTGGGATAAGGACTCCCTTAATAAGGATAGTGCCTGGCTTTATTTATGCCGGTTTAGGTCGTGCCTTATTTTGGTCTCAATTTAACTCCGGAACTATCCGTGTAACCGAACGGTTGCCGACCACAAAAGCGAAAAGTTTTTAAAAGTAAAAATACTTGAAACCTTGCTTTTTTAAATGTATTTCTGTAATTGTATAAAACAAAACCCTACAACACAAAACAATAAAGAAGAATTACTAAAATGTTTTCCTCTTTTTTAGGTTAATGGTACTGTCAACATGATTTGCAATAACTTTAAATTATGGATACAAGCACTATTTAAATAAGGCCGGTATTAATAATACCCGAGCTTAATAAGTCAACTTGCAACAATTCTCTAATAGCTTATATAATTTACATTCCGAAATCCGCTTTGAATCCTTTATTTATCGAAAAACGTTTTGGATGCAGGTTGATGTATTTTTCTTCTGTGAAAATTCAAACGTTACTACTTTTTTTTTTTCACCCTTTCGGGGTCATCCCACCCAGGTCCGACGACCGCCCCCTAGGTGGTGCACTGCAGCCTGAAGGCTTATTGTACCTTGACCCCTACTCCTTCTCATTCACACACCATTCATTCCATAACTTAGATGGTTGTTGCTCGGTCCGCATCCCCGAGCAGACAACACCGTGTGCCGCCGCCCGAAACACCGCTGCCGTCGGACACCCATCTAAATTATGGGCGCGCATTCACTGCTTAACTCCAGTGATCGACGTTTGCCGATACAACCGAAGCCGCCACAAGCGCCTACTTTACATAAGTATTAATTTGCATCAATATTATATCAAAATGTAGTTGATTGATTGTATTTTATTATTCACTATCAAAATATTATGTTTTAAAGTGTTTTTGAAGAAAATTTCAATTTTAAAGAAAAAAATTGCGTTATCGGGTTAGAGCTCCTAGAAAAAATTGCTCCAAGGTGGTGGCACCAAACCGTATATTTGCCACTTAGCTGTATAGATATTTAAAACTTTATTAAAAATAACAACAATGGTTTTTATTTCTAATATTTTTATACAAAAAGGGGGTAAAAATATATTTTTTTAATGTTAGGTTTTACCTTCTGTCTTATACCCATAATTATGTTATTTAGAAAATCTGAATGCCTAGGAGTTAATAATAAACATAGGATAATTAATTATGCGGTTTAATTTATTTTTTATTTTATAGTAAAAAAATCTTAATTGGTGGGCGACTGTTTCCACCCTAGATGGGCGGCCTTATCCAACCTATCCGGCATCTCCGCCCATTGGTAGGGTCATAAAAACGTAAAGTTTTTTTACTTAAAATGTTTACTTGTCCAAAAATTAGGCAAACCATATTATAAACAATAAATTTGAGCAATTAACGCCGGTTTTATTAGAGACTTATATGTTACTTACACTTCACAATATCCAACTCGCTTAGGTGGTCGGGACTTCCCGGACATCCCCTACTTTGTAAGTTTTTTAAAACATGTATTAAGTCATTGGGGACTTTTTTAATACCGTCATTATGATATCATTTTAGCACTATTATCGATTTTTTGTTTACGTTAGATACTTATTGTTAATCTGGATAAACCCTTTTTTTTTGGAAATTTGTTATCTTAATTGAGTATAATATTTATAAGCATATTTGGTAATTTATAAACAATTTGTTATAATCTGGCAAAATTTCACAATATTTTTCTCCGGGCTTCACCGAAATAATTTCGTCTAACCAGAGTACCAGAGTGCAGAAACTTTCTATATATATTATTTAAATAGGGTATTCCAGAAATGATGTCAAAAAATAAAGAAGTTAATAAATAGGGGACTATTTTTAAGTATAAACATTAAATAAATACACTTCCTACAAAAATTATTACTTATGCTCGATTTTTTCCATAACCTTCAATACAAAAAGGAGTTAATTTCAGGGCCGTGCTTACCAGGTTGTGCAAGTGGTGCAAGGCACCAGGGCGCAATGCTGCGGGCGGAAGATTGTAAAAGGAAAGGCGGAAATGTTTGAAATAAAGGGCGGTATTTTTGAAATCAAATTTTGAAAAAACAGTGTAATTGGAAAATGGGGAGTTTTTTTGTATTCAAAAATTTTTGATGGGAAGAAATAAAGCAATGTTGAACTAAGGACACGGCAATATACAAGGTTATTCATTTAAAAATAAACAGGATCCTTTTTTTAAACAAAATGTTTACAGCTCCTAACAGTCTACTTGAATATCTTGCCTTCTCGACTAGCCATCACCAATTAATCATACAACACACACTTATTAGGTAATGAATACCTTTAATTATGTTTGTTAAAAAAAAACTCTTTTCTTTAAAAAATAAACTAAAAACCACGTAGAAAACAAATGCACAAAGCGGTCACCTTCGGTCGAAATTAACGTAGCTACTTCTATCATCATTTTATTTTTATTCGGTCCAAAATACATAATAAACATTTTGTTTGACCTAATTTTTATTTGCATGATTTTTAACAATAAAATGTTATGAAAAGGCCATTTCCTTTAAATTATGTAAAAAAACATAAAATAATGTTGTTTAGCTGCCATTATAAATAAAACAGATCGAAAAAATTGCTTTAATGTTAGTTAAATACCAATGTTAATAATATGGTTTAAAAAGTATGAATATGCGTTGAAGGTTTGCCTTCAAAAATCCAATATTTATTTGCCTGCAACAAAAACGCGTGCTCTATTTAATCAGGATTGGTATGCCGCCATTTTTGTATGCTTGCCGGCAATTCGCCTGCATGTAAAATTTATTGGCAATTAAGTGTTTATTTAGGGTTGACTTTTTAATGCGTATAAGATGTTGGCATAATATTGCCATTAATTGCCAATGCTTATCATCAATACCAATATGAAAAATGTACATTCCCGGCAAATAGTGTTTGCTGGGTACTTTTTGTGTGTATTGTAAAATAAGAAGGTAATATTGTGTTATTTAATTTTCAGATCCTCAAAATAATCTAGAAACTTTGGAAAATACATCTCAACCTAAAGGTTCCTTACTTACTCAATCAGCTAAGTTGCAGCAACTTTATGGTCTTCTCAATGAATCACTTTTGCTGCAGACACTAAGTGGAGGCAATCCACCTACAATTTTCAATACACCAGAAACGGCGGATAATTTTCAAGGTATTTTATCTCCTCAATCCTCCACAGAACGTTTACTTGTTTCTGAGCTTAACATTTCCGAAGAACCCAAAACAATGTTACAAAATGAAATGCTTTCAATGTTAAACAAAAGACAGACATCAAAGTCACCTTTGGAATATAATCCTCAAAAACCTACTTTTGCAGGTGCAATATCAAGTGGCGTTCTTGGCCAGTTGCCTTCTCCTGGAAAACCATGGCATGCAGCTTCTACAACTCAAAACGCAGCTAGTGAAACGCAAAAGCCATCGCTTAATAATGCTCCTACGCTAAATACAACCTTTGAAGATCGGTTTAATGGGCCTAGTAGTACCATTCTCTTGTTAGATCAGAAACTTACCACAAAGTCGCCTTTGGAATATAAACCCCAAAGACCATCCTTCGCTGGAATTTTATCTGAAGGACAATTGAGTCAGTCAATTCCACCTGGAAAACCATGGCCCGCAGCTCCTCCTACTCAAAATGCAGCTGGTGGGACTCAAAAACCATTGCTTGATAATGCTCCTACGCTAAATACAACCATAGAGGATCGATTTAATGAGCCTAGTAGTGCCTTTTTCCAAGCCTTGGTAGATCAGAAACCCACCACAAAATCACCTTTGGAATACAAACCTCAAAGACCATCCTTCGCAGGAATATTATCTGAAGGACAATTGAGTCAGTCAATTCCACCTGGAAAACCATGGCCCGCAGCTCCTCCTACTCAAAATGCAGTTGGTGAGACTCAAAAACCACTACTTGATAATACTCCTACGCTAAACACAACCATAGAAGATCGATTTAATGAGCCTGGTAGTACTGTTACTCTAGTCGTGGCAGATCAAAAACCCACCACTAAGTCACCTTTAGAATACAAACCTCAAAGACCATCCTTCGCTGGAATCTTATCTGAAGGACAATTGAGTCAGTCAATTCCACCTGGAAAACCATGGCCTGCAGCTCCTCCCTCTCAAAATGTAGGTAGTGCGATTCAAAAACCATTGCTTGATAATGCTCTTACGCAAAACACAACTATAGAAGATCGATTTAATGAGCCTAGTAGTACTATTGCTCAAGTCTTGGCAGATCAAAAACCAACCACTAAGTCACCCTTAGAATACAAACCTCAAAGACCATCCTTCGCTGGTATCTTATCTGAAGGACAATTGAGTCAGTCAATTCCACCTGGAAAACCATGGCCTGCAGCTCCTCCCTCTCAAAATGCAGCTAGTGAGACTCAAAAACCATTGCTTGATAATGCTTCTACGCTAAACACAACCATAGAAGATCGATTTAATGAGCCTAGTAGTACTATTACTCTAGTCTTGGCAGATCAAAAACCAACCACAAAGTCACCTTTAGAATACAAACCTCAAAGACCATCCTTCGCTGGAATCTTATCTGAAGGACAATTGAGTCAGTCAATTCCACCTGGAAAACCATGGCCTGCAGCTCCTCCCTCTCAAAATGCAGCTAGTGAGACTCAAAAACCATTGCTTGATAATGCTCCTACGCTAAACACAACCATAGAAGATCGATTTAATGAGCCTAGTAGTACTATTACTCAAGTCTTGGCAGATCAGAAACCCTCCACAAAGTCACCTTTGGAATACACACCTCAAAATCACAACACAAATACAATAGGAGGGCAATTGGTTCAATTTTTACCCACAAGAAAACCAAAACCAACTAAACCCCATCAGTTACAGACGATATACGTAGAAGATAGATTTACTGGGACTACTACGACTCCTATTCCACTTTGTAACACCAAAAAACCAACAACAAAGTCGCCTCTAGATTACCAACCTCAAAGACCAACTTACGCAGGAATGGCAGGAGGAATATCAGGTGGACATTTGGGGCAATTGATACCGCCAGGAAAACCGTGGCCTGCAGATCCACCAGTGCAAAATATTACTCTTGAAGATCGATTAAAAGATTCTACTACCTCTAAGCCTGACTTTACGTCAAGTAATAAACCTACAACTAAATTTCCCTTAGAATATCAGCCTCAACGTCCAACTTTTGCAGGAGGTCCAGGAGGAATATCGGGAGGACATTTGGGCCAATTGATACCTCCAGGCAAACCATGGCCTGCAGATCCACCAGTCCAAAATATTACTATTGAAGATCGATTAAAAGATTCTACTACCTCCAAGCCTGACTTGATGTCAAGTAACAAACTTACAACTAAATCTTCCTTAGAATATCAGCCTCAACGTCCAACTTTTGCAGGAGGTCCAGGAGGAATATCGGGAGGACATTTGGGCCAATTGATACCTCCAGGCAAACCATGGCCTGCAGATCCACCAGTGCAAAATATTGTAGTTGAAGATCGATTCAAAGAAACAACTACCATACCCTTTCAGTCATCAAGAAGGCCACAAATACCAGAAAATAGTTTTCCCATAAGAAATAATCCAGGTAAACCAACATTTGCAGGAATACTATCTGGTGGTGATTTGGGTCAGTTAATACCTCCAGGAAAGCCATGGCCTTCCGAAAAATACATTTAGAATTAAATATGTGTTAAAAATATCGGAATTTATAGCTTGTTGGTTAAGAAACAAAATAAAAGTTGGTCTTAAATTGTGTGATATATCTACGATAAACATCAAAGTTAGTATTAAGTGTCCAATCGAAGCTTCAAAATCGGTTTTGACCACACTTGAGCCAAATAAAAGCTTTGGCTATATATTCAACTCCAGTAAAAAGCTTAAGATTTCCCCAAAGCTGAAGTTTTGTATTTAATAAGTGGCAGCAAAATATGTTTTTACAAATATTAAATTTTATTGTTAAAAATATATTTTTGCTTGTTTCTTTGATCAATACTTACAAGAAAATACAATATATTTACAAAATATTTTGTTTTCTTTTTAACAAATAATTCACGGTAAAATACAGTTGAAAGTTACCAAAATATGTATACAAAAGGTCTATTTAAGAAAAAATCTTGAAAAAAAACGATTTTTTTGGGCCTTAGACTTTCTGTAACTGTTTAAACTTTCTTTTATTGTTTATAATGTCAAGTATAGAATAATTTAAGAAAAATAATAATTTTTTAACAAAAGCAATTTTTTAAAAAGTAATATTTAGACAAAGATGGTGCCTATATACAGTGTGGGCAAAATTAAACTTGCACACTTTTTAACTAATAATAACTTTTTGGTATATTGGCTAATAGGTGTACATATGTTTTCTCTAACGTATGTCCTAAAAGTTTTGGCACACAATATTTATCGGTTTTTTTAATAAAGAAATTTATTTAAACACTAACTAGTTATCATAAATTACAACTCAATACTTAACTAAACTATACTATCGAATTATGTGGAGTGGTCCATTCTGCTCTACCAGACGCAAATTTCTTCGAATGTCTCTCATGAGGTCCTGGACGGAATTCAGTTCAATTTCTCTTAATTTCTCGTAAATTCGCCGTCTTAATTGTTCCTCATCTTGTGCTTCCCAGCCTCCATGATAAACCTTTCTAGACAGTACAGCCCAAAAATCCTCTATTGGGCGAGCCTGCGGCAAGTTTGGAGGATTATCGTTTTTGGGAACAAAAGGTATGTGGTGTTGTCGAAGCCAGTTTTGGGTATCTCTTGAGTAATGGCATGATGCTAGGTCTGGCCAAAACATAATATCGTCATTAGCATGATGTTCGCGGACAAACTGAAGCAATTTGGAAAGGCAGTTATCAATATAGCTCTGACTATTCAAAGCTTCACCCCTCACTCTTCCCACAAAGGTCGGGATACACCCCTGTTAGAAATTGCGCACCAGACAAGGATTTTATCTGCAAATTTCGCTTTATGTTTGTATCTAACATTGTCAGGGCATTCCTCTACGTTGTCCGTATAAAATCCATCGTTTCCCTTCATTTCAGAATTACTCAAAGTGAAATACTTTTCGTCATCTAAAATAATGATTTTTCATTGGCAAAATGTACCCGCCTCAGTTGACGACAACATCTTGGTATACGAAGAAGCTGCGCTTGAGGGTATTTGGGGCACTTACGTCTCTTTCGATATTTAAGACCATTCCTCCTCAATTCCAACGATATCGTACTCTTAGAAGATCTGTATTGCCTAGCCAGTCTCCTCGTTGACATTCCAATCTGGTTTTTGCTCTTCTCACCAATCTCTCTGACCTCTGTGCGGTAAATGCACGTGGTCTTCCACTTTTGGGAGATTCAGACATGGTATTCCCTGCTCGCACTCCGCTATTGTTCTATAAATGGTTTTGCGTGAAATGTTTTCATTCTGGAATATTCGACAGTAAATAAAGTAAATAAACTTTTGTTTTCAAAGGCAACTTGATATTATTTTGTTGTTGTTAAATTAAAGACAATGAGTTTGGTGCCAAAACTTTTAGGACATACGTTAGGTTTACCGATTTTGGTCAAATAGATTTAAACATGACTGTACTTATGGGACTTTTTCCAAAATGTTGCATTAAACTTCGTTGCAAAAAATGGTGATCTACAATTAGGCCAATACGTTTATTTTTAATTAATTTACTGTTAAGTTTGGTCGGCCTCCAACTCAGTAACCATAGTAACCTCACATTTGTAATTTTCAAAGGATACTTAAAAAAAATCTTTTATAAAATCGAGAGAAATACATGATTTATGGGAAGCATTAGTTATCAAAAATACTTATAATTTCTAAATCTTTAAATTTTTGACAGAATCATTTTCCGTAGTTTGTCTACAAGTAAAATGTATTAGCCTAATTGTGGCTAAATCAGATTTGTTTTGCAACGAGGTTAAATACAGTATTTTGAAAAAAATCCCGTAAGTCCAGTCCTATCTAAATCTGTTTAACTAAAATTGGCAAACCTAGAGAAAACATATCTACCTATTAGCTCTTTAAAAATAAAAAAGATAGGCGCAACAGATAAAAAGTTATTATTAGTTAAAAAGTGTGCAAGTTTAATTTGGCCCACCCTGTAATCTGTTTTCATAAATATACGTATTTTCTTTTACAACAATACTATTACTTTATTATTAATAAGTATATTTTATTCTCAGAAAGTAAAAACATTATTTATCAGGCGCCAGTGATCCACTTGTGAAAATTCGCAAAGAAAAAAAATGTAATATCGTAAAAAATAATTTTGTTAGATATTAGTAATAAGAACTTACTTTTTGTTGGTTAAATTAAATAATTGAGGATATTACAAACGTTTTACTTAAAATAAATAATAGTTTAAAAAAACTAAAAAACACGCTTTTATATGCAACCGAACTAAAAATTAGAAAAGCGTGATTTTTAAACTATTATTTATTTTTCATTTTTAGTTCGATATATCAATTAGTTTTCTGCGGACATGTGATATTGAAATGTTTCACGAACTATTTCGTAATCTAATCATTTCATTTAAAGCTTCACTGTTGCATGGGGTTTCAGAACGCAACTACTCCGAACAAGTTTATGTCAGCCTTATGCTGAGATTACGTCCGAAATTGCACGCATGCGCAGATCGCGCACTAGCTCTTTCTCTGTTACTCTCCTGTCATGGGTCCTTGATACGTATGCAATGTTTCAAAGAAATCGAATTGATGGAAGTTGGTGAAAATTAAGCTTAAAGATTCCGTTACATACATACATTTAAAAAAAGCGTGTTAAAAATAATAATCTTCGGTTAACTTGGTTCTAGATTTTCTTGATTTTGTAAATTTACATAATTTACAAGTCAGTATAGAGGTTGCATAATAGGAAATTATCAAAGTACAGGACACATTACTTTGGTTAAGAGGGTTTTTTTTTATAAAGGAAAGGGTAGGTAGTTAAAAATAATATTAAAGCAACATTTTACAAAATAATTTATTTTAAAAGTTACAAAATGGCAGCAATTTTACCTAACATTAAAAAAAATCTGTTAGACCGTTGGAACATCCTAGAAAAATAAAAGAATCGTACCCAGTTTACGATTGTTTCATTTTATCTACGATGGACTAAAGGTCTATATTCGACTGAGCCAAAAAAATCGACCATTTTTTTTGAAAATATTGTTTAAAGTAACAAAATTAATAATAGTTTAAAAAAACTAAAAAACACGCTTTTATATGCAACCGAACTAAGAATTAGAAAATAATTTTTTCATTACAAAGAGTTTGTATTACAGTAATAAAAGGTCAAAGAATGAATCATAATTATGTACCTCAAAATAGAATTATAATAAAATTTAAGATAATAACAGAATAATTTACTTCAGAGTAAAAAGCGTGGGGTGCATTTTACTATTTTTTTTTCATAACTTTTCCCTCATAGATATTTACAAATGAAATAATTATAACATTTAATATATTAAGCACCCCACGCTTTTATTCTGAAGTGAATTATTCTGTTATTATCTTAAATTTTATTATAATTCTATTTTGAGGTATATAATT
Source organism: Listronotus bonariensis (assembly GCA_014170235.1). Classification (NCBI taxonomy): domain Eukaryota; kingdom Metazoa; phylum Arthropoda; class Insecta; order Coleoptera; family Curculionidae; genus Listronotus; species Listronotus bonariensis. The sequence continues at coordinate 7,778 of JACEGR010003890.1, read as the reverse complement.
ATGATTCAATGTTTGACCTTTTATTACTGTAATACAAACTCTTTGTAATGAAAATTATTTTCTAATTTTTAGTCTCGGTTGCATATAAAAGCGTGTTTTTTTAGTTTTTCAAACTATTATTTATTTTTCATTTTTTAGTTCGATATATCAATTAGTTTTCTGCGGACATGTGATATTGAAATGTTTCACGAACTATTCCGTAATCTAATCATTTCATTTTAAAGCTTCACTGTTGCATGGGGTTTCAGAACGCAACTACTCCGAACAAGTTTCTGTCAGCCTTATGCTGAGAGTACGTCTGAAACTGCACGCATGCGCAGATCGCGCACTAGCTCTTTCTCCGTTACTTTCCTACAGAAAATTTATAAAGGAATTTATTTATCCTGGCGATCCTAATCAGGATTACGGGATACTGTTTGCAGATTAGTGCATTGTCATGGGTCCTTGATACGTGTGCAATGTTTCAAAGAAATCGAATCGCTGGAAGTTGGTGAAAATTAAGCTTAAAGGTTCCGTTACATACATACATACATTTAAAATAAATAATAGTTTAAAAAACTAAAAAAACACGCTTTTATATGCAACCGAACTAAAAATTAGAAAATAATTTTTCATTAAAAAAATATTGTCACTTCATAGTAAAAAGCGTGGGGTGCTTAATATATTAAATGTTATAATTATTATATTTGCCAATATCTATGAGGGAAAAGTTATGAAAAAATTGTAAAATGCACCCCACGCTTTTTACTATGAAGTGACAATATTTTTTTAATGAAAAATTATTTTCTAATTTTTAGTTCGGTTGCATATAAAAGCGTGTTTTTTAGTTTTTTTAAACTATTATTTATTTTTCATTTTTAGTTCGATATGCATTTATGTATGTATCTATGTAAAAATGCTCCAGTTTATTCACTCAAAAATTCCTTCGCCATTTTGTCAAGAGTAGCTAAACCTGAGAAAAGTTTGGGATGTTGCTCAAAAGATGGCAACACAGGTGTTGTTTTTATAATATAATGGAATTTTTTTCCTGGCGATCCAAACCAGGATAACGGGATACTGTTTGCAGATTATTGCATTGTCATGGGTCCTTAGTACGTGTGCAAAGTTTCAAAGAAATCGAATAGCTGGAAGTTGGTAAAAATTAGGCTCAAAGATTCCGTTACATAGATAGATAGTGACAACCCAAGTTAATAAAAGCGTGTTAAAAAAGCGTGTTAAAAAGCGTGTAAAAAATAATAATCTTTGGTTAACTTGGTTCTGGATTTTCTTGATTTTGTAAATTTACACAATTTACAAGTCAGTATAGAGGTTGCATAATAAGAAATTATCAAAGTACTAAACACATTACTTTGGTTAAGAGGTTTTTTTATAAAGGAAAGGGTAGGTAGTTAAAAATAATATTAAAGCAACATTTTACAAAATAATTTATTTTAAAAATTACAAAATGGCAGCAATTTTACCTAACACTAAAAAATCTGTTAGACCGTTGAAACATCCTAGAAAAATACAAGAATCGTACCCAGTTTACGATTGTTCCATTTTATCTACGATGGACTAAAGGTCTATATTCGACTGGGCCAAAAAATAAATATTTTCAATATATTTTTCAAAAAATAATGGTAGTTTTTGCCCCAGTCTAGTCTATATAGTTATAATACATATTTAAACTAAACCTAAGGTAACTAAAAATTTAATTATGCACCATCGTTGATAATTCTGTTATTTAAAAGATTTTCTTCTTAAATATACAGGGAGTGGAGAATTAGGTCAATAAAATATTTGTTGTTTATTTACGGTTACAGAAAAGTATATTAGCTCCAACAAACAAAAAAATTTTTATTTGATTTGCAATATTTAATTCGTCAAAGTAGTAATGTTCTTGTACTTAGATTGTCATTTTCTATTAAATAAGTAAAATATCTATAGGGTCTCCCATTTAAAAATCGAAAACTAAGATCTTTTTTTAGTAGTATGTTCTAATAGGATTTACCAGTAAACAAATTTTATCTCGTAAAGCACAGATTTAAAAAAAAACGTTTTATGTGGACGCATACTTTTTTTTAATAAAATCTATTTCAGCAATTATACAATGTAAAAATTTTCGTTTTATTAAAATGGTAACTCAAAATTATTCCTATAGCTACGTAAACTAAATTGAGCTAAGTTCTTTTTATTTCCTACTCTATTTCTAAACATTTCTATCTCTTTTTGATTTGGTTTTACATAACTTAAGTATAAAATTAAAAGGCTTGAGTTGTCTGGAATAAAATTTCCTTTAAATTTAAATATTAGTTTTTTACTAACGCAATAAAAACTTCATAATAACATTTTAAATTTAGAAAACTGGGTTTTTAAGGCAACCCCAATAGTCTCCCATATAACATTTTTGCCGGCAAGGCATTGGCAAAAGGTATGAAAAGACATCAAAATGGGCAATTGGCCGTTATTAGGCCACGTGTTGCAAAAATGTGATGGCATCCATCATTAATAAGTTATGATGAAAAAATGCGTTTAGGATGATGGCATCCATCATTAATAAGTTATGCTGAAAAAATGCATTTAGGATGATGGCATCCATCACTAAAAAGGTTTTGGCAAAAATATGCCTTTTAGATGATGGCATTACATTATTTTTCTAATGACAATAAAATGCATTTTTACCGTCCAGGGAACTAAAATGTGCATAAATAATGCATATGCATAATGTGTGTTTATGTACAGGGTGTCCCATATAAAATTAAATACTAAAATTTTGGAAAAACCATAAGAGATACAAGAAAAAGTTAAATGCAGAAGTTGTTCAGTGAAATGTATTTTTTTAGTATTTTTATTGTATCTCTTATGGTTTTTCAAAATTATAGTATTTAATTTTATACGGGACACCCTGTACATAAACACACATTATGCATGTGCATTATTATACACATTTTAGTTCCCTGGATGGTAAAAATGTATTTTATTGTCATTAGAAAAAAATAATGTAATGCCATCATCCGAAATGCATTTTTGCAGCATAACTTATTAATGATGGATGCCATCATCCTAAACGCATTTTTTCATCATAACTTATTAATGATGGATGTCATCACATTTTCTGCAACACGTGGCCTAATAACGGCCAATTGCCCATTTTGATGTCTTTTGATACCTTTTTGCCAATGCCTTGCCGGCAAAAATGGTATATGGGCTATGTTTTTTTATTTCTGGGTTTAACTTAAATCCCTAAAATTGGTTTTTTTTTTCAGAATACCTTCAAAATTATAAGTTATACTTTTAAAATTATAAGTATTCAGGATACCTTAAAAATTATAAATAAATTAACAAAATTAATCAATTTCGACAATTAAAATTCATCGATTTAAGCTAAAACAATAATTTTAGAAGAACATTTTTTAGACCATTTTAGATTTACGGTTGTTTAATCAAAATCCAAATTAATTTTTAAAATGCATTGCAGTTATAACAATGTTGAGAAAAACCAACAAAATTGGGGACAAAGTTAAATACCCTAAGATCCGAATAGGAAGCGATCTGCACCCGAATAAAAACTATCTAATACCATAAAGTAACATACCTACGGATAAGAGAAACCGTGGCATGCTAAAATTTTCGTACCGCTTTTGTGGCAGGCTCAGCGCTGCCTGGCGGCAGGCTTGTCCTTTTTGCCAGTTTACACTTTAAATGCGTCGGTCGAAGCCTCGCCTCGTGTAACATCAGCGGTGGGGAGACACGTAAGCTTACTGAAATGACTAACTGGCGGTATTTCAACGAGAAACGAATAAAATTATATTTCGGGTTTTCGCATGACCTGTCCTTAAATCGGCTATTTCATGATAACTCTTATAATTTCCTTACTCTATGCTAATAATAAATAAAGTATTTAAACGAAGGTATTGCTACAGGGCTACCAAAAAAATATGGTCAAAGCTATATTTAAATAATACAGATCTCAAGCAGCAAGCTGACGTCTTATTGACGTCTTTTTTAGTCATTTTTGGTCAGCAAAGACGTCATAGGATGACGATAATATGACGGTTAATTGACCTCCCTCAGTCACAGACAAAAGACGTCCCGTTAATGACGTCTTTAAGATGACGAAAAATTGACGCATATAGTTTGTTTTTAAAAGCCAAAATTATACGATATTTTATTTAAAAATTGCATCTTTCGGGACACTGTCTAACCTGGAGATGCAGATTTTTATTTACACTAGCCGGAAATATTTCTTTTTAAGCTAGTTGAGATCACCAACAGCAGACCGATCTCGAAATATTTTGGTCTCATCGTAACGGTGTAGGCGATAAAAAGCAAAGATGTTGAATAAACGTAGTAGTTTATTGTCCATTGCGCCATCTATCGGTAAGATAGTTTTTTCCTATTTAAATTTTGTAAAATTATTAGTCTTATTTTTCTGTCATATTATATTTCGGTTGGATTTTGAAACGAATCATGTAATGTCACAAAATTTTTCTGGCGGGTTTTCTAAACATGACGTCATTAGATTTTTATGAGCTAGTATGACGAAAAATGACTTTAAAAGACGTCACTTTAACGACGTTAAAAAACACGTAATTAAAATGACGTCATAATTTTGGTCTGATGACGTCCTATGACCAAAAACGACCAAAAATTACTTAAAAATGACGTCAGCTTGCTGCTTGGGATGTACCAAAAAATTGTAATATGTAATTTTTCAAAATTTTAAATTTAAACAAAGCTCTTTCCCATGGCTTTATTTATAAAATTGGAAAAAATATTATTACTGTCATATGGAGTAAAAAGCCATTATGTAGGATGTGTCAAAATATTTGAGGCTATTTTTTAAATTTAAATGTAGCCTTGACCATAATCTTTAAAAAACGCTTTAGCAATATTTTTGTTTAAATATTATATTTAACATAAAATAGTTTTCATAGTTGCCCTGGAAGAGGTGGGTGCATCCAACAAGCTAACCATTGCCTGGGTACCACGACACGAAGGCCACGAGAGGGGGCTAGCAGGACAATGGTAGGTCCCGAGCCCTACTGTGGTATTCCATCATGCCAAGTAAGGTCATATATTAAATCATGGATTATGAGGGAATCACAAGACTGGTAGACGAGAACACCAGTACAGCGTCAAGCGAAAATATTCATTAAGGCTTACTCGCTTAATAAACGAAAGACCTTCTAAATTACAACCGGAAGCAGTAAGAATAATACTGGGTCAACTAACAGGTCATTGCAGACTAAATAAACACCTGGAAATCATGGGCATGACAAAAGAAAACCTATGTAGGTTCTGCCAGGAGGAGAAAGAAATCGCAGACCACGTATGGTGCTGCAAGGCTAGTTGAAGAAAAACCTAAAGAGGTAAGATTTACCAAGGAGCCGGTTTTAAGCTTGTGGAGTCGTATTAAACAGACCGGCTTGGATAGCTTGCTCTAACCTATGGACGGAGGACACACAATAAACGTGAGCAGGTTGCAGAGTTAGAGGATATGCAATCCACCTCCTAACAGGAGCGGTCATAGGGTGGGCCATGGGAGCCATGCCCCCCTCCTGGATTCTACATCCTTTCTATTTCATTGTATTTCATACATGTGTAATTGCAAATATGGGCATTTTGGGCATATATTGATGATATGGCCCCCCTCAGAAAGTCGATATGACCTTCGCTGCCTCCTAATCTAATCTAATTTAATCTAATCCGGTGAACAGATGGGTGCAGGTCGCTTCATATTCGGATCTTAGACTAAAAGATATTATAAGTAAAACACACTTTTAAGCATACTACGTTCTCAAATCACAGATTTTCTTTGTGACGACCTCAGTCGTTTTTATTCATAATAGACTAATGCCAATATAGAGGTCAAGTCAAGAACCTAAAATCAATAATATTGTTTTTTTATCATATAAATTTCTTATTGGTGTAGGTGTCTGAGTCTCACGTGATTAAAACTCTTCCATCATAGGTAATTCGAGAACCTAGTTATTGTCACTAAAGGCGCATTCACAATCAGCACCCTCGGGGTAAAAGTTAACCTATCTGTGACGTTACCGAACCTGATTTGTTTGTTATACTCACTCAGTCTTGATAAGTTCTTGCTGATAGCGAATTTCTTTAACGAGCGTTGCCGGGCGTGGATTCTGAATGCAGCCTTATATTCCTCTTAGGGTACAATATACACATTTACACGCATTTACACATTTACAAATTATCTAATTTTTCTACACTAAGGGTTGCATCTGCAGACGCAACACGACGGAAATAGGAACCAATCCATAAATATACCCCTGCAGTCGTTGTCAGGATCGTAAGCTAAGAGTCGATGCCACTTGTACTTCTGTTCACATCCGCAGTCACCCGAGCATCTCTTCGTGCTTGATTTCCTAAAAAAATATGTAATATTTTAAAATAAGTAAACTCGTGGCCAGCTAGATGCAATGGTAAAAATTACTGTAAAAAATTAGGATACGTAAAAACTGTCAACATTTATATTTTAAATTGTCTCAGCATTCCAAAAATGATAAAACATACAGGATGTTCCAATAAAAATTTAAAATCGTATCCATGTCCGGTTAATCCGGAAGTGACTAGAAATTAAAAAAATATGCGAAAACTTTTCTTTTTTCCATCCCGTTTACCTATACAGACAGGTCTTCTGTAGTAGAAACAGAAAACTCTTGGGCGAATTGATTTACATTCGCCTGACTTGAACGAATATAAACAAAACTCGCAAAAACGATGCGCCTATGTTTCTAGTAGCATGGACTTGTCTGTATACTCTTAGGTCTCATCCTAAACCGGCGTATACATGGTCATGCAAACCTGAAACGCATTTGCATGAAAGCAAATGTCAAATGAAGCTTTTGATACACACGATTCAGATGTACCTGTCAGTTCAGTGTCAATTTTACCAGCAGGTGGTGTGACTTGAATATTATCGTAATTCAGCAAAAATATGTTTTTTATTTTTGTTAATGTATTCATTACTTTTAACTTTCCAAAAGCATGGATACCTTGGTACATATCTATAAAATCACGCAATACATTTTCCTGGCGCCAAAGAGCCCTTTTGTTAACCCAAAACCAACAATAGAACCCCGTAAACGACGTCCCTAAACTGAAACGTTAACTAACGTGTCCTACACATGTACAAGTTTGCACGACGTGCGCCACGAAAAATCAAACTTGGACATCGAGTCGCATGCCAAGCCAGATGTGGCAGTTTTTTAATACACACGGTCAAATTTGCGAGCGAGTTTAAGTTTTTTGACAGATGTGACAGTTTTGCATGACCGTGTATACCCGGGTTAATATGTCTAAGACTGTAGGAGTTAGATTGTCAAATAAATTCTTTGACACCCAGTATTGATTTTTTTAAGGAAGGGTAAATCCTTTGCTTAAATACAGGGTGTGTGCCTGGTATATCACGCTCCAATTTTTTGTTTGGGTAATCTTGTTTTTTAGCACCAAATAATAAAATATTTCTTGTTTCTACACAAAAAGGTATTAAAGCTCGATATTCGTATTGTGGCCCCATTTTCCTAGTAAACTTATTTAAAAAATAATCTGGGTTTTTGTTTACTTACGCACACACTTCCTGATGAATAGCTTGCTCAAAATGTTGCGTATTCACAATTGCTCTGATTTTTCCTGCTGAATTTGAAGCCCAGTACGGAGTTACAATTTCAAGTTTGCTTTCACATGCATCTATCCTAAAAACATTTACGTTATAAAGCATCTTTATTTTTGATAACATAAATATACAAAAAAATAGCAACAATATATTTATG
>JACEGR010003889.1:0-96480 GCA_014170235.1 Listronotus bonariensis | reverse complement strand
CTATATACCCATTTTTTAACCCTTTATATAACTATTTCGTTATAAAAAATGTTAACAATTTAATTTAATTATAACGCCCAAATTCTAAACACGCGATTTTCATTTACCCCTCGCAGTTAGATAGCACAAAACATTAATCTAAATCTTAATTATTTTGTCACAATATGTCCTGCTCAGTCAACCATTTAAGCTGTCTGGAAACGGTTGGTAAGTTTAGTACGTGTACGTTATATCTTTAGTTAAAGTTTATCATAAACGTCATGTTTTCATGACATGCTGAATTTTCCTACGTGTAGTTGGTAGGTAAATAGTGTTTATGTTTATACGTAAAACTATTTGAAACATGTAAACATCCAGAAGATATACCTTACGGGGCTCCTTTGCCTATGCGTGTGCATAATTCTTATTTAGATTATTCGTTTATACTTGAATACTCTTAGTCCAAGAGCCCGTGAGCGACAGACTTTCGCTATTTTTTAATAAATGAAAGTTTGTCAGTGCATGCTCCCAACATAGATAAAAGCAATGGTAGACTATGAAGTTTTATTCATAGTGGCTTAGGCAGATACCAGGTACCAAAGTTTATTGAATTGAAACTTATTTCATTTGATAATGAGGATGAATTTTTTAAATGTTACTTGGGTGCCTATTAGATATTTTCTCAGTCACCAGACAGTTTTGACAGTTTCAATTTTTTGGCAGACAAACGTTTTGGGGTAGCCCATTGGTCCGAGAAAGTCCAATATTTTTGTTAGTTAACAAGATATAACAAAAAGTCCTAAATAAGGGTTGTAGGGTTTACAAAGAGGCATTTCCCAAAAAATATTTCGATGTATATAGAATGTCAAAAAAATATTGCTGTGAGGTTAGTTCTTTTTTATTTATTTTTGGGACACTCTGTATAGAATAATATATTTTTAGGACATGCCTATCTGGGGTGGCATAATGGTCCGAGAAAGCCCAATATTTCTGTTATTTACCAAGATATGACAAAAGTTTTAAATACGAGTTGTAGGGTTTAGAAATAGGCCTCTTCTAAAAATATTTCGATATCCCAACAAAATGTATTGCTGTAAAGTAACTTTTGCTTTAATTGTGTTTTGGGACACTGTATAGATTAAAATTTTTTAAAGACATGCCTATTTGGAAACCCTACAACTTTTATAAAATATTTTTGTCATATCTTGTTAAATAAAATAAATATTGGAATTTATCGGATCATTAGTACTTCCCAAAATGTTTGTCCGTCAAGGGGTTAGAACTGTCAAAACTGTCTAGCAAATAAAAAAATATCTTCTAGTAGGTACCCAAGTAGCATACCTAAAATTTAGCTTTTACCAAATGACGAATGTTAAGTTTCAATGTATTAACTTTGATACCTGGTACCTGTCTAAGCTACTATGATTTAAACTTTATAGTCAACTATTGCTTTTACGTATGTTGGGGGCATGCACTGACAAACTTTCAGCTTTTACAAACTAATAAAGGTCTGCCGCTCAGGGGCTCTTATTATTATCTGCTTTACTTTAACTAACTACTAAAATTATAATATCTTACCTTCTTACATTAAAGTTTTAAAGAAGTTGTGTGTCCATTTCACCAGTTTTTTTTATATTTTTTTTTTTTTGATGTTTTTTTCCTCTAATTTACTTATATTTCCTTTTAAATGTGTTGGTAAGAATGTTTTACTTGTTTTAATAAAAAATCGAAAGTTTTTAAAAAAAAACCCAAAATATATTTATTTGGAAAATATATATTTTTTAACTTAATTTAATATTCCTGTCTCCATAAATAAAGTAGATGCATAAAAGGCACATATAAGACCAAAATAAAGCAGTTTCGCAAACATTTCCAAAAATCGAAAAACATTTTTTAATGTAAATGTAAACTTTAAAATAATATAGTAATTAAAATCTTTCTTAGTTATTCTAAAGGTTTGAAATGTATCAATAAATTGAAAATTTACCAAAAATTATTGTTAAAAATTATTAAAAAGATGTTTTAGTTAACCAGGTAAGAAATAAGGACGGTGCTTGTCTATAAGAACATACCCAATATATTAAGATTATGACATACATCTTTAATTTTCCATATAATTGGTCTATGATATGCATGTCTTTTTTACGAGAATATAATAAAAAAATAAAATTTAGCTAATAGAACGTTGTAACTTATAGTGTTTAAACTTTTCAGAAAATGGTAAAAATTTATATGTATATTATTATTCCTTTAGAAAGGGGCCATATCATTATTATAAGTCAGTTTGTTATTATTTATGTTAATTGCTAAATTTATGATTTTATTTTTTTCGTAAAAAAACTAACTAAATTATTTAACGAAAACGACATGTATGGTGAATGAATGTCACTTTATTTTTAATAAATATACATTAAAAATATAAAATGTGCATTAACAAAAACCTGTAAATACTTAAAAAACCATTAAATATTCCCGTAAAAGGATCTTCCAGTTAACGAGTTAATAAATCAACTGCCAGTGAAAGTTAAACGAAAAACCATCTACATGCGGTGAATACTGATGAACACGTTTCTTTGAAGTTTCCCTCAAAATTATTTTTTGGTGAGCTTCTACCGAGTAAAATATTATCTGCATTTAGGACCTTACGCCATTTTCGTATTTATATTTTTAAAGAAATGTGTATTTAAAGCTTTTATTTTTTCTTACAAAATGAATTGGGTAAAATCGCATATAATAATCATTATTTTTATAATGTGTAATAAAATAAAAATCACAATAAATTATAATAGATGACAAAATAAATAATACATTTGTAAATAAATAGCGTTTTTCTTAACCAAAATTGCCGGAGTTGCCGGATAATGCAGTAAAATAGATATTTTAGAAATGCATTTTTGGTTCTTTCCCGTGCTACATATATTTACAATTCTTTAAAGTAAATTTTTCATATTTTGCTTAAAATATTTGTAACATATCACTTAGTTTGGCACCAACATTTACAAAAATCTTACTAATATGGTTTGCTAAACAAAAAGATAAACTTTTTATTTACTTAAAGAAAAAAATAAATAATATTACAATATTGCCAACAGTTTTGGTATAATTTATTTTAAAAATTCTAAAATAAAATTGCAGCCAAGGTTATCCTTTTGGTTTGAAAATAAAATTTCTGGGTTATATTTAAAACTCCCTTATAGCGAGTAATAAGGTTTAAATGTCATCTGAATAACAAAGAAAAAAGTTACGAGTATTATTTAAGTAACCCATTATCCTGATTTTAAATTACCCTAAGAGTATTGTAAAGCCTAAAGCAAATAATAATAAAGTTAGGGTGTATTTAAACGTGGATAAAATGGAGAAACCATTTTTTTACACTCACACGTAAGATTTACATAATAATTTTGTGTGAAATTAGAATTAAAAAAACAGAACAATTTTTTAATATTTGAAAATATAGCTTATCGACAGTAAAAATAAAACAAAATATTATTATTATGATACGCCAGAAGACAAAACCTTTTCCTCTGCTTTATAGATTTGTGACCCTATTTAGTCATTAACTCTTATAATAACAAGAAAGTAAAAAGTTTAAGAACCATACAAATCTAAAATTGGATAAATTAACAAACTTATTTGGCACAAAATGAGAAAAAGATTGTTACTGAAGAAATGTTTGTGTTATGGGCCTATATTTTATACAAAGCAAGATTTCTACTAAAGAAGTTCATGATGCAAAATTGAAATTTGCAACAAATTTGTGTGTCCAAAAGTGGGTAAGTAATCTTTTAAATTTATATAGAACTCATGACACAGAGCACGGTATACAGTGTGTCTACATCAGTTAGCTTCATATGGGAAACTTTTTATTATTAATTTAACGAAAAAAAATTAATTATAAAAAGTTTTGCACGGTGCAAACTTACAATTAATTCATCAGATATCAAATTGTATCGGTTATCTGCGGGGTTTGGCCAAAACTGTATTTTTGCTCGAGAGTAAAGTACCTGTATCGCAAAGTGTTACAAATAAATAAAAAAATATTTATATTTAAAGCTGTCCTAGGACATTTATGATCATTAAATGTACCGGTTAAAATTGTCTCGATTTTCACAGATCTTTTTTAATTATTTTGGAAATGGTCAAAATTGTTACTTAGAGGTAATTTTTAATTCTAAAAATCCTTTTTTTTATCATTTTGCAGTATTACCAGGAATACGGGTACTTTACTCTTGAGCAAAAATTACATTTTTGGTCAAACCTCGATAACTGACACAATTTAGTATCTAATGACTCTATTCTAGGATTTGAACAATGTAGAACTTTAATAAAGAATTAGTTCTTTTTCGTAAAATCCATAATAAAAAGTTTCCCTTATGACGGCAACTTACGTGGACACACTGTACGCAAATATAAAAAATTAAAAGTATTTAATTAAACATTTTTTTACAGTCCATAGTATCACAGAAGCTCGATATCGCTCTTTGCTGTCGGCAAACTTCACAACATTCTAACCTAAGCATAATTTGGCGCATTCTGATGATTTTTCCGAGAACTTTCCGGGTATTAAATTTACAAACTCGTTAACAAAGAGATTTTCTTCTGCGGTTCCTCCTACACGTAATCCAAATGGAATTTAAAATAGTTGCTAAATACTTAAAAATTTTTGTAACCCAAGTTTATATCGGCATACTTGTAGACAGTTTTTAAATATTTTTTTAAATTTTTAATACGTATGCCTAGCGCCCGTAAATATTTTTAATTTTTAAAATTAAAATTTAGAATTTTAAGCAGAACATTAAAAAAAAAACAAAAAGTGTTAACGATCTTATTATTTTTCACTAAGATATTTTAATGAAAGCATTTTTATTAATATTATTATTAAACAGGGTGTTAAGATTTTTATTGTGTTTTACTTATTTTTTAATATTTCATTTATTATATATTTTTTCTAATTCAGTATTAAAAGGTTTTTGTAAGTGGAGTATCAAAATATGCTAATGTTTTTGTCGTAAAATGTATAGGAAGCCACCTGCAGTCCTTTGCTTAGGTTCAAAGTGTCATAACTTTTTTGCCTTGGTATATTATAATTTTAGCATAGAATTTATTTTCTTTTATATTTTTGCACAAAATAAGGAAACCTAATAAAATATCGCTACGAGCAACCGTTTTTGATATATTTTAGATTACACATTTCATTCCATACCATAGTGTGACATTGCATTCATTTACGCTTTATCTAGGGCACCCAGTAGTGTCCAAGAGGTCTGTATAAAATAATATCACAAATTCTTTGGGTCAAAATACAACGATTTATCTTAGTCGAATGATGGCTTTCTGGTTTGTAAGTTTTACTTAGACACCCTGTATCTCGCGAACGATCAACTTTCTAAGAAAATGGGGTGTAATCGTTGTATTTTGGTATAAGAAAATTGTAGAAACAATTTGTACAGACCATTTAGAGAAACCCGGATGGCCTATATAAAGCGATTTTTTTTCTGTGAAATAAAACCTTTAATCTAAAATATCTCAGAATCGGCTGCTCGTAGCGATATTTACTAAATATATCTTTTTTGCAAAAAATATAGCAGAATAAAAATTATCTGCTATAATCATAATATACCGAGACAAAAAATTTATCGCACTTTGAACCAAAGCAATCGACTGCAGGTGGCTCTTTTACATGTAAAACCAAAAATATAGGTAGATTTTGACTCCTTTCTTTAAAAGAACTCCTATATTGAATTTTGCAAAAACATTTTAATAATAAGTAAAATATTTAAATATACCGAACATAAAATAAAAACATAACACCCTGTATCTCGCAAACGATTACAAAGTTGGATTGGCGATAGATCGTTGCATTTTTGCCCAGGAAGTCTATGGTAGCATTTTGTACAGACCTTTTGAGAGACACCCTATATAATATTTAATAAATCCGGAATATACAGTTCATTCCAGTTAAAACGAGCCGCCCCCTATAATTTCGGTATTTGTACACCTATAGAAAAATCCTGAAACACGTTAATTTTTATTTTTAGGGGCTTATATTTTTGTATAAGAATTTACTTGTCCTGGGTTATCCCCTCCCCCACAAACACAAATGTCAAAAAGTTTAAGTGGCAAAAGGGGTCAACTGATTTGAACTTTACCTTAAATAGTTTTAAATTCTTTTTAAACAGACTTTAGTTTTTAAAAATTGGTTTAGTAGTTTCTAAGAAAATGTACCCTAATACCTAGGGATTTTAGCCCCTGTAACTTGTTTATTATTTCTTTTTTAAACATTAAAATAAATTTTGTACGTAGGTATATCACCTACATGTGCAATATTTCATGAGTTGGGTCATTTCTGTTACTTTCGCTTTAGCCGGAAATATTTTTATTAATTTTAATAGACAATATCATTTCGATTACAAATACACTCGATTGGCCATCTTTTGAAATCTAACTGATAAATATTTTTAACTATTAAATATGCGTTCCAATAAGGCGATAAAATTGTAAATTGTAAATTTTGCTCAAAAATTACTGAAAAATAAATATTACTATTTTTTTTTGCTGTGACTTCTTTGTCCAAAATTTAACATTTTATTACATTTATGACACTAGATTAGAAATTAAAAAATTAAAATATTTAGAGGTTGGATACCCAAAAATAGCGAACGAAGGTAATTTAACTTAAAATGATTTTCTATTCATCGAAATATATACCGCGTGTTCCATTCTAAATATTAAAGTTTAGGTCGTTTCCGGCTAAACCGAAACAGAAAGCTGAATTTATAAAATATTGCACATTTAGGTGACTTATCTACCTAATAAATTTTATTTTAGTATTTTAAAAAATAAAAAAGTTACAGGGGCTTAAGACACCAAGTATTTAGGGTACGTTATCTCAGAAGCTACGAAACCGATTTTAAAAACACAAAAGTCTGGTAAAGAGACAATTTAAAAATCCTTTAAAATAAGGTATTACTTGACCGCCTTTTCCATTTAAACTTTTTGACGTTTGTGTTGGTGGAGGCAGGGGATACCCCTCGAGAAGTAAAGTTTGACACAAAAATGTGTCTTCAAAAAATAAAATTGACTTGTTTCTGGATTTTATAATTAATGAACAAATATTGAATAACCTTTCTGTTGCGCACACGCCAAAAAACTGAAAATAATGGTACCACTATGGTCCTGGTCCCGGGTCCCTATTAACACCTATGAACTGGCTGGTCGCCTGAAACTAAATTTAAAAAAATCAAAAGCCCCAAAATATTCCAATTAAAAAACAACGTTCTGGTGGCAAGTCTGCCACTATTGTCAAGTTAAGATTAAGTTAAAAAATAAAAATAAAAACTTAACTATAATTAAATTTAAAAAATATTAAAATTTTAAGCTTTTTAGTATTATTATTCTTATTTAGTATCTTTATTTTGTTTTAGGCGACCGGCCAGTTCATAGGTGTCAATAGGGCTGAACAGGCTCAGCTCGTATACCCCAGCACCAGGACCAGGACCGAAGCGTTCCTATTCTTTCCAGTTTTTGACGTGTACGCAACAAAAAGACCATTTAATAAATGAATCCGCCTAAACAACATAAAGCATATCTTCAATTTAGTGAACAAATACCGAAATTATAGGGGTGGCTTATTTTTATTGGAGTGCACTGTATATTTTTTAACATAAAAGCGCATAACAATTAATACTTTATTTTAAATTTACTTGTAAAAGTAATTTTTTATTTTGGATATTATCTTTTAGTTAATGGTTTCTTAAAAAACATATAGGACCTGCAGTTAATCCTGGAAAACAAATTACGGTCCTCGTTTGTTAAACTATCAATCCTCGGACCACGACACCAACTTTGTCACTTAAATTACCCACTGAAAAGCAGGTAGAAATTTATATAAACCTTTTTCCCATCAAAGTTACTGTTGAATCTCATTTGAGATAATGTCTATGCCATAAAGAAAAAGCTGTAAAAAACTAAACAAAGATAGAGTGATTTATTAAGTTTATTTATTATTTAACCTGTCATTTTGCTACCTATTTTTTACATCCTTTTAAGCAATTGTGTATATTTATTTTTATTATGTAAAAATGGCTTCTGTCTAGGTAAATGTTTTCTGGTTAGCCTGGGCAAATGCCTTTCTATTTAAAAGCAATTTATCTAGAAAAATGGCATTTGCCGTGGTCCTTTTAGGCAAATTACTGTGATATATTTGATAAGATATTAAGCGTACAGTGTGTTTGGCAGACTACAGTAGAAACCACAAGCACGTGTAATTTGAATGGTTCGAAGCGCTATAGACGGTGAAGCAAAACTGTCACATTGGGGGAAGAGGGCGGGTCATTCTGGTTAGTTTTTTTATGATTTAGCTAACCAGAACTAACTATAGCTCTCCCTAATGAGACAGTTTTACATGACCGTCTGGTTATGCAAATATTTCTATTTCCATTTGTTTAAAAATTGCTTAGGCATATAGAATCAAATGTTACTTGACTAGTCTAAAGGCGTTTGCCTAGACAATAAATAAGCATTTAAAAATAAAAATACACCATTTGCCCAGGCAGAATGCTTTTGTCTAGACAGAAGCCATTTTTCTAAAATTACAATTTGACTGCGACATATACCTACACCTAAAAGCAACAAAAATCACTTTGAAATGGTAATTTTTTGTACTGTTTTTAGTTAGCAAAATTTACAAATTAATTTTAAGGCATTATGTTTATTTTTCTATCTTTTCTAATAAAGCAACACACTTAAAATTTATATAAAATTTATCTTATAAAACAAAATACATCAATGAGAAAATTAAATCACTAATAACGATTATTAATTACTTTTGCGTTACTGACTGTTTAAAGTCAACAAGACATATAGTCAATTAAATAAAGGATTTCATTCTTTTCAGTGTACTTTAATCCCTGCAATAACCACCCTTTCAGCTTATGGATAGTTCTTGTAGCTGCTGTGTCTTTGTATATGTGATACCAACTCCCAGACAGAAGGTAGCCAATTATGACGGAAACACGTACACCGAACAACATACCTCAAAAAACAAACAACTCAGCCACTAATAATAAATTATTTACAGTTTTAGAAAAAAAATACTTAGGAAGTTAAAAATTTAAAGCGGCTTAAATTTTATTATATTTGTTATCCATATAATTTCATGTTTATTTTTAAAATGCTACACGTCAAAAGCACGGTTTTATTTTGCTTTCCTAATTCCTAAAAACGTTAAGTGACTGCAAACAAGGAACAAACATTGAATAACAAAACATTACGCTAATGTTTAGTTTTAAAAAGTTGGCTTGGTTTGCAATAAGTGCAACGCATAATTACTGTTTTAAAATTATATTTCTTATGCATATTTTTGTTTTTTTTGTTAGGAACATTGCACAATTATTGAGTTCTCATATGCATAATACTAGGGTGAATATTGTTTGCCAATTAGACATTCCATGCATATAATGGTTGTTTGAAGTTTCCTCTGGAATTTAATTTCGATATTTTGTTAGAATACCGACCCACATGCCTCTGATTTAGAGTGTTTGACAATTCAGTAAAAATATTTTAGGAAGGCATTTTTAAGGTCAATATATGTTATTTTTATCAATCAACATGAACTCTAGAATGCACCCAACTGAGCTACATCTATTATAAATTAAGGCCCAATTTAACACAAAGTTTATCAAAATTGTAATTAACATAAACTAAACCTTCTTCCACTATAAGGTTTTGTTTTTAATTTTTAATTATACGCAATTCTTTTTCCTTTAATTTAAAGCCGAATGTCCCAAAAATCATTTGTTTTAAGATGCAAATTACCAAATATTTCTGTTTTGGATACTCGACTATATGGTGTATTCAAATAATAGCGACTGGTGAAGGCCATTGGTTGGTCAATACCTGCACCACTGTTAAATATAGTACAAAAATTGTTAATTATTACACTTTATAAATTACTTTAACCTGTCAATTATTTTTACTTTTTAACAGATTGGCACCAGCAATGTATTAATATAAATCTAAATCTAATCTAATATATTATATAAAATGCTAATGTACGTTCGTGTGTCCACGATTTTCGCTATCATCCGCAACTCCGATCGACTTCCCGTCGGGGTTACAAATACCCCTTGGTCTCCCATTGTGAGTAAGGGAGTTTGGTCGGGGTGGGTGGAAGTGGGTGGTTGTGGGTGGCAAAATGTAAAATATGTGTAGTGGCGCCATCTGTTGTCGAGTAGTTGAACTTCATTCAGAACAACGGTTATTTGGGTCTCATATAAACTCCCGAGCGAAGCCGGGAATCATAGCTAGTATGTTATATAAAATGCTAATGTACGTTCGTGTGTCCACGATTTTCGCTATCATCCGCAACTCCGATCAACTTCCCGTCGGGGTTACAAATACCCCTTGGTCTCCCATTGTGAGTAAGGGAGTTTGGTCGGGGTGGGTGGAAGTGGGTGGTTGTGGGTGGCAAAAATGTAAAATATGTGTAGTGGCGCCATCTGTTGTCGAGTAGTTGAACTTCATTCAGAACAACGGTTATTTGGGTCTCATATAAACTCCCGAGCGAACCCGGGAATCATAGCTAGTCTAATATATTATATAAAATGCTAATGTACGTTCGTGTGTCCACGATTTTCGTTATCATCCGCAACTCCGATCGACTTCCCGTCGGGGTTACAAATACCCCTTGGTCTCCCATTGTGAGTAAGGGAGTTTGGTCGGGGTGGGTGGAAGTGGGTGGTTGTGGGTGGCAAAAATGTAAAATATGTGTAGTGGCGCCATCTGTTGTCGAGTAGTTGAACTTTATTCAGAACAACGGTTATTTGGGTCTCATATAAACTCCCGAGCGAAGCCGGGAATCATAGCTAGTTAGTTATAAAATGTAAGGCCTAAATAAAATTTAAAAATATGATTTAAATTATGGTGTGAGTATTGCACTACCAAATAACCATTACCTTCCGCTGCTGCTGACTACTCTTCTTGATGCTCCTGTTTTATAAAATGTTTACCTTTTTAGGGACAAGCAATAAATACACTGCCTAATGTAACAGAGGTTTTCACATTTTCGTGCGATTTGATGCGAAAATGTAGCTATAGTTCAAAATAATTGATTTTACTTAACTTACGATGGCTGTAGCGCTATCAGCGCGAACACTTCCGAGGATATCCGACAACGGTTGTCTCTTGCATATCGTCCCCGCTGCAGATCGAAGGGATATATTTAAGCGGCGTAAACCGACCTCGCTTACTGGCACCGGCCTCGAAATTTAAAAGAGCCAGCTACACACATATTAATAGGAAAAAATACGCTCTCTCTCTCTCTCTCTCTCTCTCTCTCTAGTAATCTCTCTCTCTCTAACATCTAAACAAGTTGTCTACAAAAACTACTCTATATCTGCATACGTTATATCTGCGTGTCTCTAAAGATGCAAAAATTAGCTACCACATATTTCTAATGCTAAAATGTGACAATCTTACCTGACTTACCCTAGTTCAAAAGTGAATGATTTCAGGTATACAGTGCGTGAAATGTTTTGGTTTTTACGAATAATTTTGTTAATAGTAGCTGTATTATCACAATATTCTTTAAAGGGGTTGAAAAATTAAAATATGAACTTATATTTATTTTATAAGTAAGAGAGCGACAGCTGCAGTATTTTGCACATATAAAAAATGAAATGACTTTTTAGGCACCTCTGTATCTAAAATTTAGAAAAAAATCCTATTCTTTTACATAATTTACCCAAAAAGGTATACGTACGGTTGTTAATTTGACTAGCAGTTTTTGCTATATATAAAATCTACTTTCTGTTTGGTCAGGTCTGAGCTATACAGATTGTTTTAAGATAAGATGCTGATTTTAGGAATGTAATACACTATTTAATATTAAGAAATAAGTTTAAATAAAACCCATATTTTAAGTGTTTTGACTTTTAACAAACAGTCTAGTTAAAAGACCATTTTTTAAAAACTTTATCACCCTGTGTATCAAAAATTAGGCTATTTAGAACATATACAGACTATGCAAGAATGGGATTTACAAGAGGACAAATGGATAAAAAAAGTAATTTTTCGAAACAGATGTATTTTTAATAAGAATATTTGCTTGTAAAAAAATATGATTTGCAAAGAAAAATGTTGATTTTGTTTACAGGGTGCACAAAAAATTTAAAACGATATGTTTCTATAAGAGAAAATTAACTTTATTTTTCTATTTCCAGCCAAGTTTTAATTTTAAATAATTATTTAAAATAGCATTTTAAATTACTTTATTTATTTAAAAGGGGTTTTAAAAACTTTTATAAAACTTTTCAAATTATGAAAATTATTAAAAATGTGTTTCTATTTTATTTCCAAAGCATTCTACTAAATAGTTGTTTCAACCTAAAAACCCTGAATATTTAGTATAATTCTTGTATTGTTTTTTGATTCTCTAGCCAATGGCATCAAAATAATAAAACGGCCAAAAGTGACTTACGTGGTAATAGAACATAAATGACGTAAATGTAAAAATGATACATTTTTCAAATATTCACTGGCGACTTTATTTAAATATAGAAGTAAGTGTATGTATAAGCTATGGTCTATGTAAATTTCATTTTAACGTAAGTTTTTTAACTTGGCTGAAGTTATAAACATTTGCCGATAATGTAGGCGTAAGGTGCCAGAGATAAAAAATATGCTATGTATAATAATTACTTATACAGAACATTACACAACATCGCGTGACCTATTTTAGACTTTTTAATCGGACTCACAAGCTTGAAACCAGCTCCTTGGTAAATCTTGTCGCTTTAGGTTTTTTCTCACCCAGCCTTGCAAATCGCAGACGACAAAGGGCTTCAGAGTAGCACCATACGTGTGCTGCGGTTTCTTTCTTCTCCTGGTAGAACCTGCATAAGTTTTCTTTGCCAGGCCCATGGTTTCCAGGTGTTTATTTAGTCTGCAATGACCTGTTGGTTAACCCTCTATGATTCTTATTACCTTTCGGTTGTTATTCAGTAGGTCTTTTGTAAATTCTGGCGAGTAAGCCTTAGCGAATATATTTGTTTGACGCTGTCCTGGTTTTCTTGTCCACCAGTCTTGGATTTCTCTCATAATCCATGATTTCATAGATGACCTTACTGGGAATGTAGGAATATCACAGTAGGACTCGAGATCTTTCATTGTCCTGCCAGCCCCATCCGTTGCCAATTTATCAGCTTCCTCATTGCTTTCGTGGCCTTTATGGCCTTCGTGTCCTGGAACCCAGGCAATGGTTAACTTGTTGGATGCACCCACCTATTCTAGATTTCTAAATTAACCTTTTAGTTTAAAATAAGCATACTCACTGTCCACAAATGGGGTTTACACGAGGGGACAAATGAATAAAGCGTTTTATTTTTCAAAAATAAGTTACTTTGATAAAAGTTTTGCTTGCAAAAATTTTTTATTAACCAGAAGAAAATGTTTATTTTGTTATTTTGTATACAGGGTACGCAAAAACTTGAGTATAATTATTTTTCTTTCTCTTATAGAAAATTAACTTTATTTTTCTATTTTTAGCCAAGTTTTACCTTTAAATAATTATTTAAAATAGCATTTTAAATTACTTTATTTATTTAAACAGGGTATCAAAACTTTATAAAACTTTTCAAATTATGAAAATTATTAAAAGTGTGTTTAATTATTTTTCGTGATTACAAATTTAATTTTAAATAAATTTTCTAAATGCCATAAAAGTTTACTCTTAAAGAAAATAATTATACTCAAGTTTTTGCGTACCCTGTATACAAAATAACAAAATAAGCATATTCTTCTGGTTAATTAAAAAACTTTGCAAGCAAAACTTTTATCAAAGAAACTTATTTTTGAAAAATAAAACGCTTTATTCATTTGTCCCATCGTGTAAACCCCATTTGTGGACAGTGAGTATGCTTATTTTAAACTAAAAGGTTAGTTTAGAAATGCCTTATATCTTGGCTATAAAAACTACTTTAGGAATTAGAAGATTTATTTGTCTCCTTAATAACATTTATCTTTAACTTTTACAATAATTATTTACGTTTATCTCGAAAAACACGAACAATCGCCTTAAATCCAACAATGTGCGGGCACCAAACGACAACGACAATTACTTTTGTCTTAGATCTGCTAATTAACTCCACTGGCAGATAACTGTAATTGATAAGAAATTTACGCTGCTCTTATTTTGTTTTATAGCTTTTAATTAAGATATAAATTTGAAAACGGGATGGTAATCCTACAGCATTGTGGTGAATAACTTAAAAAAATAACTTAAAGAATATAAATTCGAAAGTATTTTTAGTTTTTGGAAAATAGTGTTTTTCATCAAAAATTTCGTGTTTTATTAAAAGTAAAGTAGTTTTGGTTGTTTTTTAAAATGGTTGGGTCAGTAATAAAAGTTGCTATTCTTTTGTAACTTAGCTCAGCATACCAAAAATCTTAAAGAGGTGTAAGAGGAACAATTAATCTTGCATCATCTTTTAAAACAATAAATATTTTAACAACAAAAAAAAAAAAAAGAAAATTAGTCTAAGAACGAAAAGGATGTGTGAAGTGTTTCTTAACTTGATACGGACCTTTAAATATAGTGCGGACGTAAAACGTTCTTTTTATACAAATTTTAGCCGCTCATAAGTAATAAGAGAACATTTTTCGCAACAACGTACATGACTATTGTCATTTAGGATATTAAAACTGGGTGCCTCAACTAAATATTAATTTAAAAAAACTGAATATTAGAGTAAAAGAACCATTGTTAGCTAAGCTACTAATGTCATTGATTGTAGAGAAAATCATGTCGTTAATATAAAGAAGCAATTCAGTTGGATACAGTACTAAGCACAGAGAAGAAGCTCTAAACTAGTGCGGGACTGTGTAGTTGCCCTAGAATAGGTGGGTGCGTCCAACAAGTTAACCATTGCCTGGGTACCAGGACACGAAGGCCATAAAGGCCACGAAAGCAATGAGGAAGCTGATAAATTGGCAACGGATGGGGCTGGCAGGACAATGAAAGATCTCGAGTCCTACTGTGATATTTCTACATTCCCAGTAAGGTCATCTATGAGATCATGGATTATGAGAGAAATCCAAGACTGGTGGACAAGAAAACCAGGACAGCGTCAAACAAATATATTCGCTAAGGCTTACTTGCCAGAATTTACAAACAAAAGAATAACAACCGAAAGGTAATAAGAATCATAGAGGGTTAACCAACAGGTCATTGCAGACTAAATAAACACCTGGAAACCATGGGCCTGGCAAAAGGAAACTGCAGGTTCTACCAGGAGAAGAAAGAAACCGCAGCACACGTATGGTGCTACTGTGAAGCCCTTTGTCGTCTGCGATTTGCAAGGCTGGGTGAGAAAAACCTAAAGCGACAAGATTTACCCAGATGCTGGTTTCAAGGTTTTGGAGTCCGATTAAAAAGTCTAAAATAGGTCACGCGATGTTGTGTAATGTTCTGTATAAGTAATTATTATACATAGCATATGTTTTATCTCTGGCACCTTACGCCTACATAGCTTAGACCTTATTGTTTGTATAAAATTATTCGGTTTTATGTCTCTTCTATTAAAAATGACCTTTATGGTGATGGAACTTAAACGACGATAGGCTATTTAAAACGATTACCAAAGTTCTTTGAAAATTACCGCAAAACTTCCATGGGATAATTAATAATGTTGCGGACATTTCGCATCCTCAGCGACATTTTGAGTACATGTGGAGTACATTGCCAGCAAGGTTTCAAGGGGCAACGTGATATCGCTTAACTTCCCTGAGATGTTTTTGTGCTGGCTAGGAAGTGTGTGTCCATCCACAACAACTAATATACTTACATTAATTAAAAAGCTAAATTTTATATGTCACTTGGGTACTTATAGAAATATATTTTCTCAGTCGTCAGACAGTTTTGACAGTTCCAACCCCTTGGCAGACAAACATATTGGGGTGGCTCAGTGGTCCGAGGAATTCCCATATTTCTTTTACTTAACGAGATATAATTAAAAGTCTTAAATAAAAGGTGTAGAATTTCGAAACAGGCATGTCCTAAAAATATGTTATAGTATACAGAGTGTCCCACAATAAAGTTAATGCTGTAAGGTTAGTTTTTTTAAAGTTTTTTGGACACTCTGTATACATCAAAATATTTGTAGAAAATTCCTATTTGAAACCCTACAACTTTCATATAAGACTTTTTGTCATATCTTGTTAAATAACAGAAATATCGGACTTCCTCGGACCATTAGGCAACCCCAAAATGTTTGTCTGTCAAGGGGTTGGAACTGTCGAAACTGTCTGGAGACTGAGGAAATATCTTCTGATAGGTACCCAAGAAACATAGAATTTAAATTTTACGAAATGACAAAAGTTTAGCTTTAGTTTATTAACCTCTGGTACCTGGTACCTGCCAAAGCCTCTATGAGTCAAACCATTGTCTACCATTGCTTCTATCTATGTTGGGAACATCAACTGACAAAATTTCAGCTTTTACAAATAAACGAAGGTCTGCCGCTTACGGGCTCTTACTCTATTATATTTCCATTTCAAAAGCACTAGGCCTAAGGTAGTGATTAAAATAAAGAATATAATAATGTGACGTGGAATTTGAATTACATATGGTCACTTTACGTCACTTGGACAAATATACCATATGGAACTATCTTCTTGGTCCATAAGACCAATGGACAAAAAAACTATTTTTTTATTTCACTATTAGGCTACAAGAACTATTTAACTAACTTAATTTAGTACGGGCATACCCCCCCACTAGGGGTAGCCCGTACAGGGGCTTAACTAAAAATTTAATTTTTTACTTGACTTCACTTCTACGCTCTACTACCCTTGCTTCTTTTATATCTCACTTCTCTTACTCTCCCCTTTTAACACGCTTTTATTAACTTGGGTTGTAACTATCTATCAATCTATCAATCTGGCTGGCTATGTAACGGAATCTTTGAGCCTAATTTTAACCAACTTCCAGCTATTCGATTTCTTTGAAACTTTGCACACGTATTAAGGAAACATGACAATGCAATAATCTGCAAACAGTATCCCGTTATCTTTTTTTGGATCGCCAGGAAAAAAATTCCATTATATTATAAAAACAACACCTAGGATGCCATCTGTTGGCAACATTTCAAACTTTGCTATTAAATGAAGAAGAAATTTTTTAGTTTTTACACAATTTGGTTAGTTGCACCATTGGTGTTCAATTTTTATGAACAATAAAAATTAATAAGTTCTTTTACACAATAGGGTTAGTTGCACCATTGGTGTTCAATTTTTATGAACAATAACAGTTAATAAATGCCGTTAACACGCTTTTTATTAACTTGGGTTGTAACTATCTGGCTATGTAACGGAATCTTTGAGCCTAATTTTAACCAACTTCCAGCTATTCGATTTCTTTGAAACTTTGCACACGTATTAAGGAAACATGACAATGCAATAATCTGCAAACAGTATCCCGTTATCTTTTTTTGGATCGCCAGGAAAAAAAAATTCCATTATATTATAAAAACAACACCTAGGTTGCCATCTGTTGGCAACATTTCAAACTTTGCTATTAAATGAAGAAGACATTTTTTAGTGGGTTGCAATATATTGGCAACGGTCCAAACATTGCCTGGATTGCCATCTGTTGGCAAAATTTCAAACTTTGCTACTTAATGAAGAAGAAATTTTTAGTGAGTTGCAATCTGTTGGAAAAATTTTAAAATTTGCCACTCTTGTTCATTAAAAAATTTTTTCGCCATTTTGTCAAGAGTAGCAGAAACTAAAAAATGAAAAATAATTAATAGTTTAAAAAACTAAAAAACACGCTTTTATATGCAACCGAACTAAAAATTAGAAAATAATTTTTCATTAAAAAAATATTGTCATTTCATAGTAAAAAGCGTGGGGTGATAAATATATTAAATGTTATAATTATTATATTTGCAAATATCTATGATGGAAAAGTTATGAAAAAATAGTAAAATGCACCCCACGCTTTTTACTATGAAATGACAATATTTTTTTAATGAAAAATTATTTTCTAATTTTTAGTTCGGTTGCATATAAAAGCGTGTTTTTTAGTTTTTTAAACTATTAATTATTTACATTGTGTTGTCCTTAAATACAGAATTAGTAATGTCTTTGTTTTTAGTTCAACACGGTTAACATTAATTCAAATTATTATAAGTTTATTATTAGTGTATAATTTTAATGGTTTAAGACCTTGACATATCACGACTTGTTCTGTATTTTTAAAAATCCCAATGTTAAGTAACCTAATTAAACTGTATACTTATTTTAAAATTCCGAAAATGTATATTTTGAAAATTCCCAAAATCTATACTTTTAATACTAGGTGTTTACAATATCTACTATCTATATGATTTAAATGGCTATATTTTCAAAACTTTAAAATATCGTTTTAATAGTAGATAGTAGTAGTATATTACTCAGGGTGTTTATTAAAAACGCTAGCATTAAAACAAATTATCACATATGGACCTTTTTAAAAGCTCCTTGACAGATCCTTCTAATGATTATAAAATATACTAGGTGCTCCATTTTCACTGGCGTAGATAAGGGAGGGAGGGGGTAAAGGAAGTAATTACCCCCCAGGAAGATAAAAAAATTTCAAGTGTTATTACAAATGAATTTTTGAACTAGAGTTTGTAAGTTGGTAGACTTTTTTAATTGGCTTTTGGTTAAAGGGTATGCAGATTATAATATGTTTTAATACAAATAAAATCAGTGTTTCCTTTTTAACGTGAAAACCTTTCTTTTTTGCTCTTTAAAATATTTTTGGTCGATTTTCGATTTTGCCATACAAAACGAGGTTAAAATATACTTTATACATTGCATTCTCCCCCTCCAGAAAATAAAATTTTCTACGTGTTCATTTTACAAAAATGCAATTTTACTTTGTAACACGAAAGCACGATTGGCAATTGTATTTTCCAATTGTTAATTATAAAAAGCGTTTAAAATGATAATAATTTGAAAATTTAAACAATTTAGTACTTTGACTAATAACAAGTTTACTAATAAAAACACTTAATTTAGATGACCCTCTTAATTTCGAATACGAAATGTTTTTAAAACAAACACCCTATTATCTGGACCTAAATGGCTGTTTTAGAAATTCAAACAAGGCCAAATTTCACTAAAATTTTGGTAATTATTTTCTGTTATTTTTAAATGCTTAAGCGCCGTCATTCTGACACCTTAATTTCTACAAAGTGGGGCTCTAAACGACAGTGACAATTACTTTCGGCTTGGATCCGCTAATTAACTTTGCTGAAAGATAACTGTAATTGATAAGATGTTTAGGTCGCTCTTATTTTGGTTTAAAGCTTTATTTTATAAAAAATTTGTTAAAAACTTTAAAATATATTTATAACAGGAGCTAGCAGGGTTTCGTTAGGGTTTACTCTTGAACTAGAAATAATTTAAGTGAATTGGAACAAAACCTATTGAATTGTATTGTTAAAGAGGTATTTTAAATATTTACTTAACCCATTAAAATTGGTTACTTTTGATTTTAAATATGCGAGATGACAATCTTGGACCAAGAAATAATAAAAAAGTAACGGCATTAGTATTAAGGCATAACTTTTCTAAATAACATATCTATTTAACATTTTGTTTTATTTTTTAAAATATGGTTACTTACTCCTATGAGGGCATCAATTTTTGGAACACCCTGTATATCCTTGTACTATTAACAAAATTAACCATTGTTATTACAGTTTAAAACCATGCTTCAACTTTTATATGAAATACAACTTTATGAGAAATTTTAAAAAACAAAAAAATGTTTTTTACGAAATTTGATAAAAACTTACCCTTTTTGTCCCAAATAGAGTGTAATTTTTTGGATTTAAAATATTAATTTTTACACAATTATTTTAGAAAATTGATTTCTATAGGACCAGTATAATTTTGACGAAAATCAACAAAAGCCGTTTTTACCATTAAAAACTCACCCTTTCACTATTTTTGTTATTTTCTCTACATTTTTCAATGGGGTTCATTTTAATTTTTTTATGGTTTTAAAAATTGTCGACCTTGGTCTAAAAATGATTTTAAAAATCGGATTCGAATTTTTTTTACATTATAATGTATATTTACAAAACAGAGGTTAAAACATACTTTATTATCCACTGCATTTGCCCCCCTTCCAGAAAATGAAATTATTTACGTGTATATTTTACAAAAATGCTATTTTACTTTGTAACATGAAAACACGTTTGGCAATTGTTTTTTCCAATTGTTAATTTTAAAAAGCGTTTCAAATGATAATAGTTTGACAATTTAAACAATTTAGTATTTTTACTAATAATAAGGTCAATAGAAAACACTTAATTTAGATGACCCACTTCAATTTCGAATCCGAAATGTTTTTAAAATAAATACCCCATTATCTGGACCTAAATGGCTGTTTCAGAAATATAAATACAAAATTTTCGTAATTATTTTCGTATATTGTATAATTTTTTACACCACTAGAAAAAAGAAATCTTAACGAACAAACAGATCACCGACTTTTTGAGAAATGCCAATTTGATATTAGGACAAAATAATGTGAAAAAATAAACATTTAAACTAAATAATAATAGTGTATTTGGGAAATGCAAAGGTATGTTTTTACCAAATTTTAATAAAACAATTTATTATTTGTAAAAATGAATATAAAAACCAAAAACTTAGTTACCTATTTAAATATTTCACATAAATTTTGAGGTTATGTAAAAAAGCGTAACTACAAAAGTTGTATATCTTTACATTGCTTACAACTTTGTCATTTAACTTTTTTCATTGATCTTCTAGTGTAGTCAAAAATCTAGAAAAACCGTATTTAACACTTAACCTCTTCACCCTTACCCCTTACCGATCTTAAATTAACCTTAATTTTTGTTATATTCTCTACCTTTTTAATAGGATTGATTCTTCCACTTTTTTTTACTTTTTACCTCTTTAAAAGGTTTCGGCACTGGTCTATTAAAGTAATTTTATTCCGAGGTCTTTGTGGGGCTAACGGGACCCTGCCGAACGTATTTGCATACTTATTTTTATAGTTTTGGTAAATTGGTGTTTTTAAGCGTTAAAAAGGCGTTGTAATACGAAAATTGAAACGAGTTTTACCCGTTTCACTAAATGGCCAGGTCCGAAATAATTGCGGCAGCTGTAGAGTAGCATCATTACCAAGAAATATTTATGACTTGCTGTTTGTAGGGTTACAGCATGCTTTTTGTATTTTGTTTTTTAAACGTTTTTTTTTATCCACAGAGTTAAAAGTAGAATATTTTGCGTGATATAATATAAAATACTTCCAATTCTAATCCTATAAAATAAAAGAGCAGATCATGCATACAATATTATTTGGTAATTTAATTATGACTTATTTTAAAAAAAAAAGTTCTTAAACAAAATGTAAAGTGTAGGGTAGGTTTGAAAAGCCCCGCCCAGCGGGTAACGCTGACCATAGTCATAATTTTTAAACGCAACCTCTAATCGGTCCAATTACCTATGTCACTCAATAAGAAACAACAAAGTTAAAATGCTTACTTAGCTAATTTGCGCCCCGCGAAACCACTTTTATTTCTTAGGACGACAAAAAACGTTTTGAACTCGAGTTGATGTATTTTTTCCTTTTGTAAAAATTTAAACGTTAATAAGATACATATATATCAGGTTCAGTTAAATAACATAACATATAGGCAATGTGAGGAAAAAAGACAATCTAACTAAATCCCGGCATGTAAACATGTGTAACTAATAGTGCTTGTTTTGTTATTCTATTGCCTGCCGATGAACCAAACAGCGTTGCTCATATTGTATATGCCATTAAGCTGTGTAAATATTTAAAATTTTGTTAGGAATAACAATAATACAATGTATTTACAATTTTTTATCAAAAATACGATAAAAATATTTTATAACTTTCATGTTGGGTTTTACCTTTTAGACATATGCCCATAATTTTATTATTTAAAAAATCCGACTGTGTGGGACTTATAATAAATATTAGATATTAAGTTATACTTATAGTATAATGTATTTAAAAAACAAAATCCAAATTGTTGGCCTTGCCCACCTTAGGTGAGTGGTGCTATTCAACCTATCGGGCATCTCACCCATTGATACGGTCTTAAAAACTTACTTATCCAAAAATAGAGAATACTTTAATATAAACAATAGATTTGACGCAATTAGCGTCGTATTGGGGAGAGACCTATATGTTACTGACACGTCACTAAATTCAAATTTGCTTAGGTGGGCGGAGCTTTTTGGACCTCTTCTATGGTGTTTTAAAAAAGTCAATTAAATGACCGTTAAAACAAGTATTACTGACTCTCCTTTTTGGGATTTTAGGGGTTACTGTCACCCCTTCCAGAGAGTTAATTTAATGTAATTAAAAACAAGCGAAATTGGTGTGTTTTAGTACAAATGCAAAATATTTTAGGATGTGAATCTTGCCAAAAATAAAGGGTGGTTTGTTGAATATACCATTTTTATCTAAACACAAAAAGGGTATGGTATTTAAACTATCGAGTAATGTAAAAAAACCTGAAACAAACACCTTAATAGGTAACAGCAGATAAAAAGTATTTTTATACAATATGTTAGGAACATAATGTTCATAACTTTAAGAGGTAGTTCCTTGCATTATTCTAAGCAAAATGGGTCCTTATAACCTATGTTCGAAAATTAGCCGTTTCAGTCATGAATTAAATATTAATTTTGCACCTTCAGTAATTCAAAGTCATATCCCTAATAGCGTAGAATGTATTTATACATTCTATTTATTAATTAACTGTCTCTAAAAATATTTTCTCTTATTAAATACAATTTAAAAACAGTTAAACAAAATTCCTCACATAATTTGGCAACGTCGGACTAGGCCCCGCCCGACTGACTGAAACATCGTAAAACGTTACGCAAAAAATAAATTCCCACATCGGGAAAAAAATTGTTTGATAGTTTAGCCGAATTGAAATCACATTTAATTTTCAGTATTACTGTATCCGTGAGTGTATTTTGATACTAGATATTTTTGGTACGCAAGTATCTCGATATCAGAGACAAGAATGAGACGAGCAACTAAATGTAAATAAAATATCCGAGAGAGAGATAGCTGCTGGGCCTTCCTTGTCTGTCTTCAAGGAAGGTAAACGCAGATGGCGCGTGAGTCGACTTTATCGTTTGCCCGCCAAATTCAAATTATATAGCTGTGCTATTTTTGCCCTTAATTTTAGGTACTTGTTTTTGTTTTCTATTAATAAAAAATATTGGGGTTTAGTTCAATAAAATTACACACACCTAATTAAAAATGTCATTTATTTGGTTTTTATAAAGATTTTTCTTACAGATAACCATGTCAATATTACCTTAAATTATCTGTTGAAAAGAACAAATTTAATATATACACTGTGATCACTAATAAAAGTCAATATTCAAAGTCCAATTAAAGGTAGAAAACCACGAAACACACAATAAATCACAGAAAATGTAAACAAACTGTCCAAACAAATCGGCCATTGAAAAATATCAAACACAAATATCGAATAACATTTCGGCGTGACTGTCTGCGGCAACGTTGTCAAGTTAAATATTCGATCCATGGTATATTTTCTTTCTCTTAATTAGATGCGAGCCAAAAAGGGACATTAAAGTTTACATACAGAAATTGTAAACAACTTGGCAACCAGGGCAAAGCGATGATTGCTCCATCTACGATAGCGTGCCATGATGAAAGACAAAAACATATTTATTGGAACTAGCGTTAAACCAGAAAGAGATAAATACAATGGACAAATTGTTAGGACCAGTTACTCGTCTCATTGTTTGCCGATATGCTTATTATTTACAGAGAGGCTTATTGCAATGCTGAAGAAGCATTTACCAAGAACGTGTGCCTGATCAAAGTCTAACAGCTAACCTTCATATATATAAGCGCCTTTACACAATAAGCCTTTGAGTTTGCCGACTTTCCCCGTTCTCTGCGTATGAAAAGTTTCATTTGACTACATACACTTCGATAGCGTTGGTCCGTCGCCCGTATTTCCGTCTTTCGCTAAAAAAAAGTTAGGACGTTATAAAAAAATTAATAGTGTAGTTAGCCACCTCTGGTTAACACATAAGAATTAATAACAGATCGAAATAGGTAATTTTAAAAAACCTTTAGATATGGAATTTAATTAGAATATTCAAAACGTATCAAAATTTATTAAAATAATTTAAAAATACTTTTTTACTTAGACACCCTCTATCTTCCTTATCATCAACTTTTGGATATACGCATGTGTGGTTTAATCTTTATATTTTGGCATAAGGTGGCTGTGTGCCATGAATTATTTGACACTTTGTAGTCCAGGCAGAATAGCCGATTTAAAAAAATGCCTTACAAACTAATGGTATAGTTTTGATAAATGCAACATAACCATGTAAGAAAAACACTTCCGGACCAAAATAATGCGTTAGGGTAAAGGGGAGGGTGGTTATCAGGGGTAAAAATGCTTTTTGCAAATTAAAGTTAAACAATATATCCTATAAGAAAAGTTAAATATAAACATTGTCGACATTAAAAACCTACAACTTATGTAATAACTATTGTTACCCTAACCTCACAGATTTTTGAGAAAAGTGAAAAAGGTTTTTAATTTTTATCTCTTATAAAAAAGTTTAATTAGGCTGAAAGTTAAATAAAATATAGTTTAAATTTTTCCTAATATACTGTTTTTTTCTTCAATAGTAAGTATGCAGCTGTTATTATGAAAACTTACTTAAAAAAATAAATTTAAAATTTTTCATTAAAAATGAACCCCTTAGTCTTATTTTTTTCTTATTTTCGTCAACTTTAAATAAATACAATAAAAATATATACTTCGATCAAAAAAAATAAAAAACACAAAATTTTTACATTTTTCATTATACTCGTACATTGTGTTACTTTTGTCGAAGTTTAAATTAAAAAACAAAAAATTTTGACATTTTTCATTATACTCGTACATTGTGTTACTTTTGTCGAAAAATTAATAATATTTATTAAAAATGCAATTTAAAAAAAGTATATGGTAAATTGTTTAAAAACATTTTTAAATGGGTTGGATTACAGGTATACAGTGTCTCCCAGGTAAGTTGTTACAAAAGGAAAATTTGATCAAAATTATTTGAATTTTAAATCAGTATTTTCGAAAACTGGTCGCATGGTCCTAAACAAAAAAATACGAGATTTTACCTTAATTGGTATTATACAGGGGAAGATATTATAACTAATAATACGAAAAATGACCTAGTGTAAAGTACTTTTATTTTTAAAAATAGAACAAAATTGTATAGGAAAATGTTGTAGAGAATTTAATTTCTATATCTAAAAATGTTTTATACTTTTTTAAATATTTTAAAATATTTTAAAATACCTAAACACATCACACAACACTCGATTACAAATAACATACTGTCCTAGATTGTCCTTCCTTTGTCGAACTGTACCGGTCCACCTTGCCTCCCTGTCCATGTCCTTGATGGTGCGTTCCATTGGCCAATTGTCCCGTACTTCTTCTCCACATACCATTGTCTGCCTTTCACTCCCATTTTCTTCTTCCACATCAGGTTACTGTAACTTCATGCCAATTTCCCCATATCCTGAGCTTCCTCAGGGCCGCTAGATAGTCTTGTACCCCACCATTCAAGACCATAACTTCAGAGCTCTTCCCCATACTAGAGCTGCGGCTTCCAGTGCTAATGCAGCCTCATGCTGCTTCTAAACTCCGTCTTCACGACGTAAAACAACAACTTTAACGCAAATAACTATTTCATATTCTTCTTCAACAACTCTGGCTAACACCATTTAGCCATATTTCAAAACTGAAGATATACCTTATCTTCCTTTTCTTGTAGCTACGCTGCCAGCTCCTTGCAGCTACGCTACGCAACATATTTTTTCCCCCATCTTTGTCATTTCACACACATTTCTTCTTCGGGCAACGGGACGCCTTTACCATATATATGGCATTTTCTTTCACAAATAGGAAGGACGTACCATGAGCGACTTTTCCTATCGCTTCACAAAGGGCACTGGAACTGGGGCGGGCACAGCTTACCATAACCGACGTTTCACAAAGTCACTGGGAACAGGGGCGCCTCCACCATATGTGACGTTAAATTTTGGAATTACATATAGGGCCACTTTACGTCACTAGGGCAATGTACCATATGGAACTATCTTCTTGGGACCATGAGACCGGTGGACCATCAAAACTAACTTCGCATTTTTAGGACCAACTTAACTTATTGAACTAACTTAATTTGGTACGGGCATACCCCCACTCGGAGTAGCCCGTACGGGGCTTAACTAAAACTTTAACTTTCTACTTGACTACTCTAACTACTTCTTATCTAATAAACCCCTTTTAATTTCTTTCTCTCTTCTTTAAATATCCAATTTTCCAGTGTTTGTTTTGCATTTCTACGCTACCCAGTTTGTTTAATGTTTTTATTTTATTATTATAAGAGTAACCTAGAAAATTGTTTAATTTATACTTTTAAGACCTTGACACCTCACGTATATTTTTATGTAGCAAATTTCCCAATGTTAAGTAACCCAATTAAAATTTAAATTTCCCAAAAATGTATATTTTAAAATTCCCAAAATGTATACCTTTTTTATACTAGGTGTTCACAATACAATTTAAAACAATAATATTTATTTTTCGACACAAAGTAAAGTAAAGTAAAGTAAAGTAAAGTAAAGTAAAGTAAAGTAAAGTAAAGTAAAGTAAAGTAAAGTAGAAGTATAATGAAAAATGTCAATATTTTGTGTTTTTAATTTTTCTTATTTATTATTATTATTTTTTCTTACTTTTTTTTTAATATTAATTAATTAATTATTTTTTTAATTTTTCTTATTTTTTTAATTAAAGGTTATATTTTTATTGTATTTATTAAAAGGTAACAGAAAAACGAAAAAATAAGCCCTTAGCAAACCATTTTTGATAAAAAAAATAATTTAAATGGCGATTAATTATTTTTTTTTAACTAAGTTTTCATAATAACGGCTGCATATTTATTAATGAAAAAAATACGGTATATTTAGAATAGAATAAAGTATATTTTTATTTAACTTTTAGCCTAATCGAACTTTTTTATAAAAGATAAAAATTACAAACTGAATTTTTTTTAGGGTAAAAATAGTTATTACATTAAATGGAGGTTTTTAAATGTCGACAACATTTTTTTTCTTACAAAGTTATGATACACTTAACAAAACCATACCATTAGTTTGCTGTAGGGAAACAATTTTTTATGGCCATTTCTAGTGCTATTTTGCCTAAGCTTATAGTATTAGGGCAATGAATGCCTATTAAAAATGTTTTTCTATTTAAAAAATTCATATCTTATTATCGTACCCTCGTAAATCTTAAAAGAAAAATGCATTATGATGAAAGATACGGATATTACAGAATAAATCAAACAATATAGTGTTTTCATTTCTTTTATAATTTAAAAAAATAAAAAAGTTATTACGAAGTAAATTTATTACGTTTCTAATGAGAATTAAAAATAATTTTTTAGATATAAATAGCTAAATTTCCGAAACTAATTAAAATAGGTACACGAAATGTGACATTTTTTAAAACTTTTTAAAATATCTTTCTTATGGTGAAATAATATAAAGGGTGTTTTCACTAAAAATATTTTTGTCGTACTTTGTTTATAATAAGAGATAATAAAAATCCGATTACTGATTTGAGAACCATAGAATTAACCAAATAAACGAATATTTTTGTTTATTTATTGTACGACAGAAAATAAAAAATTAATGAGGTGTAAATTTATAAACATGATATCCGGTATATTTGTAAAAAATAATATTATGTATTTTATGCTTTATTTGTTTTCTAAGAGATTACGTTTAAACAAAATAATATTTGGCTTTTCTCCAGAATAAAATAAAAAAGTTTATTAAAAATTTTAAGAAAATTAAAACTTTTATATACTATGGAGAACTATTCTGTCCTTGCACAATATAATAAAAGCTTGGATTACTTAAAAGAAATAAAATTATAAAATATTTAATATTTTACTTACGATACAAAAGTTTTACACTCTAAACAATGGTTTATAAGCTCTCGGTTGAAATTATTTTAATCTTATAAATACCAAAAAATGTTGTAAACAGCTTACCAAAAAATTTACCACATTTTTTGGTAAACTATTTACCACATTTTTAAGAAGCAACCATTAGCCCAGTTCCCGTCCTGGCATCTTGTTAAGATTTTATTTTATTGGATTAAAATAATTTCAACCGAGAGCTAATAAGCCTTTGTTTAGAGTTTGAAACCTTTGTTATATTAAATATTTCATTATTTTATTTCTTTTAAAGTAATCCTGACTTTTATTATATTGTACAAGGACAGAATAGTTCTTTGTAGTATATAAAAGTTTTAATTTTCCTAACCCTTAACCACAGAGATCCGGTAATTTTGACCGGCGAGTCTTTCCGATTTGTTAAGGTCATGGCATCCCCATCGTTTGCGCTTATATGCGTCTATGTACCTTTCTGGCACTTAGTTTATTGCTATTATGCAAGTCGTACAAAAGTGCATGTCTTAAAGCAAACAAAATATTGAGGTTTCCAAGTGGGGAAAGTCTCCACAAAGTGGGGAAAATATTAGAAATACCATCATGAGGATACTTCACTACAAAATGGGCAAAGAAGTGAAATCTGATGGTACCAATACCGAATGTCGACTATATACCATCGGATCATGACGCTGACTTAAACATCGAGGTCAACCAATAAGATAAAGAAAATGGAGATGAGATTAAAAAGTAACAAATATTTTGCGATGACAACTTCTAAAATAAAAAGTTGTTACAAATGGTCAAAAAGGTTTTTCATTTATGTCTACAAATGTTTATTGGTGCATATATGCATAATTTGGTGGCGAGCATGGTGTAGGGGCTAACGTACCAGCCTCTCACCGAAGCGATCTGGGTTTGAATCTCGGTTCCCTCAACGGATTTTTAATAGCTCGTCACCTCACAGATGGTAATGGCCAACGACATGTAATGGCAAAGCCTCTGTGTAGTAGTTTGCCAATCCTAGGTAGTAGTTATTTTAAAAAAATAACATCCGTAGTGGCACTACCGCGTTGTCTAAAAGGTGCTGTAAATCACAAAGATTAAAAAGAATATAAGACAAAAATATGAAAATAAAAATAATTTTATCCATACCTTCTGTTGTTTTAACAAAAAATACTTAAATCTGTATTTAATTTAAATAAATTATATGTAAAAACCAATCTTTCTACATTAATGATAAAAAAGTTCTTGTTGTCCATGCATGGAAAAAGAAAAACAACCGGTCAAAATGACCGGTAGTCTGTGCTTACGTTCCAGAAACGGGACCTCTGTGGTTAAGGGTTAAAATGTTTATTAAACTTTTTTATTTTATTCGGGAAAAAAGCCAAATAATATTTTGTTTAAAAGTGTCACACATTTCTTTTTCTTTGTTTATTAGTAAATTGTTAACATGGTTGTCCTACTTAATCTTAGTTATCTTTAAATTGCCAAGAAAAAAAAAACTAAGACAAAGACGTAGAAAAACGTCGGACAACCATTTTTATGTCACAATGATTTACCCTTATCCGCCATAAACACCACAGATGTTCCAAATCCTACAAATTAAGGGCACAAACAACGAAGACAATTACTTTTTTTGGGGACAAGCTAATTAATTTACTTGCTCTTAGATACTAATTATCGATAAACTGGTCGAGTAACTGTCATTTTCTTGTGACAATTTAATTAACTTTTATAATTAAAAAGATAAAGATATTGTTAACAATTTTTTTAAAAATTGAAATGCTTTACTTAAAAAAAAAAATTATTATATAAGCGCTTTTTAGGTAGAATATTTATATATTTAAAACTCGGTTTAATTTTCAGACCTTTTGTTACAGACTTCTACTGCGCTAATTTACATAATTTTTTAAAAATCCTTCGGTTCGCGTCTAAACGCTAATTTTTTAATGTTTTATTTTTTTATTAACAAAAAATATATGATATGCAACGTGTGTTGCCTATATGACAGATAATATTACGTGAAGCGCAATATAGGTAGCTGTTTGGGCAGTACAAACTGCACCACTTTTCTGATTCTATTTTTTGGCAGTACAAACTACCAAAAATTATATTTACATGAGTTTTTTTTAAATGATCTTCTGGTTACTGGTTCAAAACTACTTTTTTTTATTGCCTTTTTTCCAACGAAGAAAAAATATTTTTGACGTCAGTTAAAAAGAAAGTGTTTGTCGATTTGACTTTGAAATTTTTTCAAGTATGCTTTTTATTTTTGGACAATATAGAAAGGCTAAAAGACTAAATGCTTATATACCGTGGGTGTCATAAGCGGGGTAAGTGAAAGTTTGTTGATTGGGGAGTTAAATATTTGTAGATTTTGAGGGGAAGAAAAGACCTCCATAAGCAACAGGTTTCACATTCTAGAAACTCTAGAGATAAAAGAACAAAGTGGGAAGATTAGGGCCTGTCTAGTTGGGCCGTTTAGGGATGCATGCGCGCGGCACCACGAGTCTCCTGTTTGGAACCGTGAGTGGAGGAACTATACTGTACTGGATTAGCTTTAACGCCTTAACATACCAGTTAATCTTCGATCAATAAGTCAAGTGACGTCAAGCACATTTAGTATATACATGGGTGACCGCTGGGTAAAAGGATATGTCGTTGTTTTCTTTGTTTTTGTTAAATATTATAATGAATTAATTAAACAAATATTAAAAACGCTAAGCTAAAATTTTTACCTACGTGAGAGTGTTGTACTATAAAAGTTGGTTTTGTTACCTATCCTTTCTATAAAAATAAAATGTTTTTTTGCCAATTTCTTTACATGGAGGTAAATCCGCCTAAAGAGAAAGTTGGTGTTTAAGTCTTCTTATTCCTATACAATGTGTCGACGGATGGACTTAAGTATGCCTGTGATTTTTTTATTTTTAATATTTCGAAAAAAGTTATTCTATATATTATATAAAAAAAATTTGTCTAAAAAGCTAAAAGCTATAGTAAAAATGTGGTTCAGAATTGGGAAAACAATATTTTTGTTTTAAAATTTAAAAAAATATATATTTTTAAAATTACTAAATGAAGAAGCATAAAAAAATAATAAATAAATTCCTATACATTTTTTCTTATCCCTTATAATTACGTTTTTATTTACCAAATTGTATTTAGGGAAAAAAATTAACGGTAACCTCTATTTTTCCTTAAAACTATAACCAATAGAAAAAATATATTTTACACTTTTGATTACTTTAATATGCTAGGAAGTAACAAAAAAATCTGATTTTTTTCGCGATTCTATACAACCCTGTATATCCTAAAACGATTTGTATTACAGCTTGAACCATTTCAAACCAAACTAAATTTTTATGAAGAATAACTTTTTTCGAAATATTAAAAATAAAAATTTAGTTACCCTTAGTTAAGTCCATTCGTGTTATGTATTTTTTATAGGTTTGTTTACAGAGTGTTTATTTGTTATTGCAAAAAATGTATGTAATAACAGAAATAAAATGCAAACATCTAAATTTACCTTATCTTTATTATTATACATTGGTAAAAAACGAAGCTTTAAAACAAAATTATTAACTTTTAATTTTATATACTTTGTATGTTAAAATTGTTCTAACATTTTTGAAAAATATTTTACGACAACCCATAACATTTTCATTTATGTTCAAAGA
The DNA here is from genome assembly GCA_014170235.1 of Listronotus bonariensis. Taxonomy (NCBI): domain Eukaryota; kingdom Metazoa; phylum Arthropoda; class Insecta; order Coleoptera; family Curculionidae; genus Listronotus; species Listronotus bonariensis. The sequence continues at coordinate 64,735 of JACEGR010003889.1, read as the reverse complement.
AGAGCCATTTATTATAAATGACCATACTTCCTTAAAAGCGCGTTGTTTAAATAAATATGAAGGAGACATTGAAAAATACCCGTTATTACATAAAGGTGGATTTTAAGAAAAATGCAAATTAAAGTTAACTTATTAAAACTGAAAATGTAAATAATTTTAAACAATGCTAGTGGGATTTATAGGCATATAGAAAGTGTCTAATGACCAAAGAACACAAAATTATCTCTTGCCAACGCGACGTCTCAAAGTCAACTTGGTGGGGTTTTTCACCTAAACCGAAAACAGATTTGAATTGTACACCTTCAAATGTAGCGAATGGTTTGTGTAGTCCATTTTCGTCCAAAAATGCGATGACGGTGTTTTTCCCTGTACTCTTCATAATTATGTATTAAGAAAACAAAAAATATAATTATACTTGTAATGCTAAAACCTGGTCATTTTTTTTCTAACTAAAAACATGTCTACAGCTGATATTGTTCTCAAACCCACGACAATTAAAGTTTTCCAAGTTGCGGCACATATAACTAGATTAAAAACTTTGTTCGAAACAAAGATAAGTTTTGCAACTTCTAATAATTAAATTGAATTTGTGCCCTTGTATATAAAACAGTAAAACATTTTAAATAGAATTTTTATTTTTCATTAGGCTGGGCATGTTTTTTTCCTCTAAATAAATTATTTCGTGTTTTATTCTTCTCTTCTTTTATTTGCATAAAAAAATACGATACTTTGTCCAATCTTTAATTGCTAGTGTTCAACAAACTTAAACGCAAATATTAGCATCAAGATGGCACGACGTGTATAGTTAAATCCATCGATACTTCATTTTTTACATTTTTTAAAGCGTCGCGTCGCACTGACGCATAGTGCAGCCAGTTTCTCAGTACAGGAAATGAGGCTCAAAAAAAGGTAAGACTTGGCAATTCTTTGGTCTTGCATGGATTGACTTAAAATTTTAACAGAAGGTAGGGAATGGCCCAAGGATCAAAACCTTTAATAAACCAAAGGGCGCCAAAACCCTCGGAGTAGTTGCCACCCACCCTAGGGAATGAAAAATGTTGGTTGCCAGAATGGATTTTTTGTAATTACATTTTAACCACAAAAATCAATTAAAAGAGATTTTTGGCAAAAAATATTTGTTACATTGCTTTCATAATTCTAATATTTTTCAAGTTATTTGCGATTGAAAGTAACAATTTTTCGACGAAAAAATTGACGGTTTAATGGGTTTTTCGCAAATAACTCGAAAAATATGCATTTAATCAAAAAAACTGTAAATAGCTTAATTATACGTTTTAAAAAAGACAAACAAAATTCTTTTACGACCAATACTAACTGATATACAAAATGTTAATTGTTAGCTTTTTTAGTCAAATGCAAAATTTGATAGATTCAAAGTCAATTAATGGAAAAATGCTGCATTTTTCGAGGAAAGTTTATAAAACTTTTTTAAAGTATAAAATCAGACGTTTATAAAAAAATAGTCTTTATCATAAAAATTAAGTGAGTTATGATAAAAAGAAGGTCAGTAACCAATTTTTTTACGTAAAACTTAATAAAAATAACCCTCTTACTACCCCTTAATTAAAGCTGACATTTACACTTTTACAATTCTCTATATACATGTATCAATAATAAATATGTCCAAGAAGTTAAACCTATTAAATACGCCTAATTTTAAAAATAATATGTAGATTATTATGCTCCGATGTGGCCTATTCGAATTTTTCTAAGAAAAATTATTTGTTTTTTTTAATTGTATTTCTTTCTTTTACGATAATTTTTTTTTAAGTTTAAAGTGGAGTTTTTTTTTAAACTACTAGGCTGTGTAAGTGAAATTTTTTAAAATTTCTTGTTTTTAAAAGGGTTGAGTTTAAGGAGCTTGAAAAACGTAAAAACCACTACATCTCGCCAAATATTCACTGTACAGAAAATCTACGCACAGAAAAAAAAGTTATTAAAAAATGGGGCAAGAAAAAAAGCTATTATAGAGCTTGCAAAGCTGCAATTTAGGACTCTATAGCTTTTTTCTTAAATTTAGTATTTTGGAGTTATTTAGAAAAAAGAGTGAAAAATATGAAATTGTGAAAAATGGTTTTTTACTTTAAGCTCAAATTTTTACTGAAATTAGTCATTTAAAATTAGTTAAACTTCTTGGACGTATGATTATTACATGTATACAGAGAACTGCAAAATAAGTTAGGTCAATTTCAATTAGGGGGTAGTTAGGTAGTTTTTTAAAATGATTAATTCGTAAAAAAAAATTTAATCTAACCTTGTTTTTATCATAACTTCCTTAATTTTAATGCTAGAAACTTTTTTCTAAAAAAAGTTTATTCAGGTAATTAAAAACAGATTTAATGACTTTTTTTTACTGTAAATCTATTAAATTTAAGGTAAAAAGCTAACCGTTAACACGCCGTATCTTGGTTTATATTGGTCGTAGAAAAGTTATAATATAACAATTTTGTTTGTCTTTTTAGAACCTACAATTTTGCTATTTACAGTATTTTTAATAAAATTTATAATTTTTCAGTTATTCCTCCTAGGGTGGGTGGCAACCACCCCCAGGGTTTTGGCGCCCTTCGGTTCGATATAGGTTTTGATTCTTGGGTTACTTCTTATCTTTTGTTAACATTTTTAGTCGATCAATGCAGGACCAAAAAATTGCCCGGTGCAATGCTTTATTTCCTGTACTATATGGGACTGTGGATCAAAATTAACATGTCCTAAAAAAAAATAGATATATCAATTGCAGTGTTTTTGTAAAGCTCTTTGGACGATCCTTATAGTGGCCATATAATATGCAGGGTGTTGCATTTAAAAATATTATACTTTTTGTCCTAACCTCTATATTATGGGAGATAATTAAAAATGTATAATTGATTTAAAAACTTAGTTAATCCAATAAATTATTTTTTTGTTAATTGTGTAGGATAAAAGGGAAAAAAGTTAAGTGATGTAAATTTATAATTGGACTTTAGTAGTAGTATTTATACTTTCTATACAAAATCAGCCAAACGAAGTCATTCATAGGCAATGTGAGGAAAAGAAACAGTCTAACGTGAATACCCGCATGTAAACATTTTGCATTGGATGACGATCAGTCATCCTTTATTGTCGCTTACCGCCAGATATCCCAATACCTGTTTGCTTAACCAGTATACAAAACTGTAAATAAATTTTATCATTAACGAGTTGTACTCCTATTGGATCATCAGGATCTTGGATGTTAAAAGCATTTATAATTGGCTCTATAATAGCTTTTTTCTTGCCCTATTACAGAAACTCAAGGTTTAAAACAGATACCGTAGGTAATTTTTGCAGAGTAAAAACGATCAGTTTTTAGAAGTGTTGCAAATTGTTGCAATTCAAAGTATGATGGCTTTAATATACATTAAGTTTGCTACAGAGTAGTAAACAATTTAAAAATATACTTCTTTATACTTTTTTTTTATAGTTTGAGAATTTTCCAAAACAAAAAAATAAATGATAAATCTGTTATCATTTTTTTAAATTAGAAAAGCAAATTATTGGGCATCTAAATATTTAGATTTTTAAGATTACATGTATTTGTCGCCTTCATCATAGAAGACTCATGAAAACAAAGTTTTTTCAAGTAAAAATTCTTATAATTTAGGCAAAATTGTAACTAATATAAGTGTTAATATACTATCTTATAATTTCTTTTGTACTTTTTAAAGCGATATATTTTAATAATGCGTGGCAATAGAAGTCTATTATTTTAGGATATGATTGTTTGGTAAACTTAGTATCATTACTAGAAATATTACCCATGTTTAAAAAATAAACATTGGATTGTCGTCCACAAATCGCTGCACCAGTGCCTCGCAGATTAGCCCAAATTTTTAAGTTTTCTTAAACAATTATTTAAATTTAAGTAATTGCTTATAAATACGTTGATACCAGATAGTTTTTATGTAGAAACTGCCTTCTTTCCTAAAACAACTTAAAAATATTTCATTTGCAAAAATGAATATTAGCTGATATTTCTTTTAACCAAATTTGAATGGACATCTTTTAAATAAAAGCGCCTTTTTATATTATAGAAACGAGATTTTATTAATGAAAGAAAAATTAATGGTTTCTTTCGTTATTCACTCACTTTATCTTAAAAAGACATGGGAGACTGGTTAAAAGTCAGGCTATCGTAAATAATGTAAACTTGTTTTAGAGACAGATCTCTATTATGCAAAAATTAGCTTCTTTTCAAGTAGTTTTTTTTATTGCAACTTACTTAAATATTTCCTGATGATCTAGTTCACAAATGTTGTAAGTGCATTTTTCAGAAAAACTAACTTGTACACATATACTAACATATAATTACTACAAGAACTTGTCTATGCACTCAAGTAGTAAGTAAATTATTTAAACTTAAAGATGCAAACTTCATTTTTCAATTGTGTTAAGTACTTTTAGGCTGAAATTATGGCAAATTTTTCAAAGTTCATCAAACTTAAAAATTAATTTTTGCACTCTCACAACATGTGCGACCTCGACCATCGATTTGATTTTCATCTCGCGTTCGACAAGAAATTGACCGGGTGCTTTTATTTATAAGTTCAACGTTTTTTATTCTTTGTAAATTAGTATCTTTGTTTTAGTGTTTAATAAAAAGTTGTTTAATATGGATTGACTCACGGCCCCGCGCCTAAGGGATCGCAGTAAAGGACCTGGCAAAGGGGCCAAATGTGTCCAATTAACCCAATAGAAGATTAGATCACCACAAATTTCGCTACCACTTCTTTTGTTTAAGTGTCACCAAGTTTAAAATTAAACAGTTTTTAAATATATTTAATAGAAACTATCGAACCCATTTTAATTAAGTAATTTGATAACTTAATAATACAATTATTAATATAAAATTTATACGGTCGTAAAAAAATAGTATGCAAAACATGCATAAAGTGTCGTCCCTCTCGTGGGATTGCCTAGTCGCCCGAGAGCTCGTACTATCAAACCCTCTCTTTCGTAAAAAGTATTACTTTATGCACTTGATATTACTATTTTCATTTAACCCATTTAAATTACAAAATATGATGTTTTTTAGTGGTCGTGCTCTAATACATTGGTTGTTTTTATTTAAATTTTCTTTTAGTACCATAATGGGTAACAATGGGCCAAAAATTCTCTTTAACCTAAGTGGTCCTTATTGCAGTTTTAATATGATATTTCGTCCTGATTTTATGGATATTTATTCGATTTATTGAACATCAAAAAACTAGTTTTACTCTGCATCCGTAATAAAATTTGTGCTTTATGGTTTTATAAGTTATTAAAAAATTATTGTTGTAACTTTTCAAAAACATTGAATAGTAGCATAAAAATTATTTTAGAACTGATGTAAAATTTATTATATCTAAAACTAGCTGACCCGGAGCCCACTTTGTTGGCCGTTAATTATATTTTTCTGAACTTTTGTTTAATCATAATAAATAATCAAAAACCAACCCTAAATAGTGTAGCTTTTTGATTTTTCGGTTAACCCGTTTGCTAGTTAGATGCTAATATAGTTTAAAAAAATTGGTACTCTATTATCGCCTCTATATTTATGAACAACAATAAAAATAATTAAGTTAGCGCGACATAACGTTGTCATTTTAAAATTTAATGCTTTATTATTATTAAAAAATCGTACAGTGAAAAGATTAAAGTTGTATTTATAACAAACGAATTGGGTTGAGTTAAAACCAAACTACAAAGTGGCGAATCTTAAGAACTTATGACGATCATTTTAATACTTACATGCTTCAATAACTATACACATTAATAAAACAATTAATATGTTGGAAATAAACTTAAGATTTAAGAAAAATTTTCAAATATTCCTCCATTGACTGCCAGACAACTTGAACCCAGACGTTCGTAAAATTGTCTTTGCCATTACAACTGGGTAAATTGAAATTTTATTGCATTCTGCAGAAATAGCATTTTAACTCATCTAGATTAGAGTAATTTAAATCCTTGTATATCATGGAAAAATATATAATACGATACGACCCGGACGATTTCCACAAAAGTCGAAATAATCCTAGTATTTTTTTGATATATTTAAAAGTCTATAGCCAAGCTTCCCCCACCGGGATGGAAACGTATACATTATATAACATTTCTCTTCTTATAATCTAAGTTTTGCGGGACCCACAGGTCACTATGACGTTTCGAGTAAATCCCCACTTAGCATCGTGGGCTCTACTATTGTCGTTCTGTTATCCTTTCCCCCTCACCAACAAAAACGTAGTTTAAATGGAAAGGGTGGTCAACTGGACACTTTATTTAAAAAGGGTTTTAAATTCTCTTTAATGGTCTGTGCTTTTGAATTGGTTCAGTATGTTCCAAGAAAATTTACTTTAACTTAACTGCGGTTCGTAATGATGGCTCCCCTATAACTTTTTTTTATTGTTTGAAATATCAAAATAAACTTTGGTATGTAGGTATATCACATAAATGGAAATGATTTTATGAATTTAGTCATTTTCATTACTTATTTAACCGGAAAAAACCCTTAATTTTGTATTTTGAAACGAGACACCGGGTATATTTAATTATTTGCACAGAAAAAAGAATTTGATAATGACATGACATTTATGTTTATGGTAATTCCAGATTAAAAGTCAAAACTTAAAAAAAAAGTTTAGGTTCAAGGACAAAAGTAGTAAAATTATATCATTGTACTGAAATAATAATTTATTTAAGTAAGTAAAAATGAACCGAGTATCTTCATTTTAAATGGGTAAGTCTGGCTAAACTGAAGTACTAGAAAACAACTGAATCTTTGAAAATGCACATCTATATGCACATGTGTACATCTATGGACAGTATTTTAACATTTTAAGCAATAAAAAGTTATAGGTTAGCCACCAGCAACAAAGAATCCCGGTATTTTGGGGTAAATTTTCTCAGAACTACTGGGAACAAATTTGAAAAAGCTAAAGATCATTAAACAGAAAACGTAAAACCCTCCAATAAAAGGTATCACCTAACTTCCTTTCCTATTTGAATTTTTTGACGTTTGTGTTGGTGGGGGGAGAGCATAACCCTAAACAAGTGAGTTTTGATGGTAAAAATCTGACCCCCACTAAAATTAAAAATTGACGTATTTTAGGATTTTTTTATAATTTTACAAATAACGAATTTATATGGGGTGGATCAGCTACAATTGAAATGCACTGTATATTAAAAATAGCATGATAATATCTGCCTGAGTGCAGCTCTACTAGCAAACCTTCCATATTGCTGCGCAATGCTTGCACAAGAATACTGTCGTAATTTGTCTATTAGCTGCAGTTTTCAAAGTAGGTATTATGTTTTTATACAAAATGTGATGAAAAAAAAAAACAATATTTATTTACTTATTATAGTAAAATAGGACTAAAGAAGATGGAAAAGCCGAGACACGATTTTTAAAAGAAATGTTTATTTAAATTGGAATAATAATAAAAAAATATTTAGCATAAAATTGTGTAAAAGCGTTTGATTTCATTTAAAAATTTTTTTCTTTACTAAGTTCCAACTCTGAAAAAAAAATTAATCCAAAATAACGTTTTTGCGATTTTGTTTTTATTTGGGACTAAACAGTACCTCACATCACTGACTCACACAATTCAAAGACTAAAATAAAACGATATCGTAAAAGTCGAACTTAGAAAGATTACAACTCAATCGTTTAGTATACTGCCGGGATAAAAACCGAAACAAAAGAAAACAATCCAGTGGTCGAAAATAATTTAGATTTGCTTGTTAAGACTGCTGTTTTCGCAATTATTTTAAAAAGAACAATATTAAGTGCCTAAGAGATTTTATGCCCGCCCAGGTGATTTTAGTTTCTCGATAACACCAAAAACATAAAAATATACCGATAAAATTAGATATAATTTGGGTCAAATATGCAATAAATGCTTAAATGTGCTCCTTGCATATATTCCGCGTTTATAAAATTTATAATATTGAGTGATACTAAAAGAATTTCGGACTTCATTGTTTTTGTCTTAACTATTTTTACAACGTTTCGGGTAGTCCCTATCTCTGTGCGTTTTTAAGTGAAACCAATATTATTATTATACAGTACGTGTCAAAAGTTAGGACTTCCCTTCTTATTTTTCAGTGTTTGGTATTTACCTCCTTCCCACGTATTTGAAAAGGTCCTCACATCTTCAATTCCATCATCAGCCTCACTCCTCGAACCAAGCTTGGGGAGACCCTCAATAAATGCCCATATTTGCCATTAGACATGTATGAAACACAATGAAATAGAAAGGATGTCACATCCAAGGGAGGGGGCCGTATGCCCCCCCTATGAACCTGCCCCCGCACAGTAGGGCTCGTCTTTAAAAATATATACTCTTTTATTCTACAAAGTGTATATTATCACCAATATTACCATTAAAATATCCTTAAAAGAGCTATAAAATACCACATAAAGTATACCTAACCTTATAAGTTTCGGACATATGGCCAGACAATCATCAGGTATTTAGGTAATTATTAAAAAGTACCGCCATTTTGTAGTGGGTAAAAAATATTGACCTCAACTCTAAGTGCTATAAAGTACTCGTCAGCGGATTTAAAATAATTTCCCCAAGACCTTCCTTTTCATCTAATTTTTATTTTAAAATGGCGCCAAACTGTTAGTTTGGTGCATTTATGTTTGCCATTTCCAGCCTAAAATATATGGTTTATGTTCTTTAATAAACCTTGGAATCTATAAAAACACCGAGCTTAAATAATATAGAACTCAATATTTCTTAAGTCTTATTAACAGTTATGTGGTACACCTAGTATATACAATTTATTTTTATAAAAAGCTTCTATATTGTTAACTTTACATTTCACATAAAAACCCATTAAGCTTAAACGTAATAATAGGATTACAAACTTATTTTAAAGCTGCTTATTTCTGTTAAAGTTAGGTTAATGTCTGTGTTTAAGTCGATGTTTTATTTGAAATTATGAATTTATACCTGGGTTTTTTGGGCGCCGCTTCCATACTGGGTTGGTAAAAATACTGCAACTTTTAAATAACTTTAAAATGGCTTAAGCTACATTTACCAAATTTGGTGTATAAAAGGTATCGGGCATAAAGACTCTAATAGTAATATCAGCACCGTTGCCAGATTTCCCAGTTTTGTGCTGCACGTATATTTTTCTGTTTTTTTAAATGCATTGCCTATTTATTTTCATTGTCATATCTCGCACAGGTCAAATTTAATAAGTACACAAATTTTTAAAATTTTGTTTTAACTAGTTGCAAAGATATGACAACACCACATTTTAGGTAAAAAGTTCAGATGCGCTCAAATATCTCTATAAACTCTTAAGTTGCGTTTACATGTTTTAAAGGTTTCTTGGCAAGAAGAATTAAACATAGATATCGTCATTGTTGCCAGATTTTCCGGTTTTGGTCTACAAGTAATATTTTTGGTATTTTGGTAATGAAATGCCCCATTTATTTTAACTGCAGTAAAAAGTAAGTGTCAACTTGTTGGTTGTAGCCATAGCAGTTTAAAAGATATTTAAAAGTTGCAATACTTTTTACTAACTCACTATGGGGTAGTATAAATATCTGTGGTAAACTCGTCAAAAGAAACCCCTCTAAATAGATTTTAAAAGGGTTATCATATAGTATATTACATTACAAGTAAAGAAACTAACTAATTTCACACAAGTGGGAAAATTGCTAATTAAGGCGTTAGCCAAGTGCGACAAACTCACGAGTGTAAGAAAGTAATTTTTACAAAAGTAATGTGCTTTATTTTTCCCACGACCACAATTTTTTTGCTAAAAACAAAATTTCAGGTTTACTTGTCTTCACAGGCAAAATAAAAACAATTGAAAACTTTGCAACACGTGGGCAAATATACTACGTAAGCAATAGTTAAAAGTATATCGGTCAGTAATGCAGTAACAAAACAAGCACTATTAGTCATGTAAACATGCCGGTATTCACGTTACGCTATTTCTTTTCCTCACATTGCATATGTGTATAATCATTTAGATGATCCTGTATAATTTTCCTAACTGTGGTATTGTATATTGTGTGACTATTTTTAAATCGAAAAACACCTACCTAGTTGCTTTGTATACCTTTCTGTCATTTAAGAATTTAAAAAGCTTATCACTTTAAAAATATTGCAGGTTTTTTTTTCAATATTATTCCAATAAACAGCCAACACCAACAAATTTATTTTAAATAATAATATGACAGCGATGACAGCTGTGTTTTGTTCTGGCTGGCGTAAGGCTTTTTTAGAATGACATCATAACATAAATCACACTAGTGTTGTAATAGTATATTACATAACAAGTGTTGAAAGTGATATATTTCACATGAGTGGAAAAATAGAGACAATACCACAAGCAGTGCCGTATTATCCATTAGGCTGACTAGGCTACAGCCTAGGGCGCCTTGAAAAAATAGGCGCCAGAGAGGGAAGTTTTTAAAAAAGTTACCTTTTTTTTTTTTGGTCATCAAATTTTATTTTGGGTGGTGAAGTAAGGCGCAACGGAGGTAAGGACCTTTTTATTTTGGCTCTTCAAAATTTTTTTCATGCAAAACAGGCGCTCTGGGAATTCTAGCCTAGGGCGCCTCATACAGTTAATACGGCCCTGACCACAAGTGTGAAAATCAATTTTGACACGAGTCATGTACAATATTTTTCCTACGACCGAAAAGTATTTATCATTAATCGTAAATTATTTTTGGTGCCGAAAACGGTTTTCTGCCGTTTTAATGATTTTTTTAATAAATGGCTCTTACTGGTTTAAGACCCTTTTTAAATAAAAAACACCAGTGGCGCGGATTCAAAATATTCCGTTTTTAATTAATTATAACTTAACAAACTTGCGGGACCGGGGAGTGACTGTGCATCTGTGCACTGTTATATCTTTAATTAAGTGTTTCATGGTAAAATTACGTGAAAACACCTTATCAATGATAATTAATAATAAATATACTGGATACTGCTTTGTTTATAGCGTTGCTGCAAGGCAATTGCCAGATAATAAATATAAATATGTGCGGTTATGTAAGATATAACCTCACTTTCAAAGGGATGAAAAACAGTAGTCGATATGCTAAAATCAACGTTGCAACATTAAAAAGTTATCTTGAACGACGTCATCTATCAAGTACCTTGTAAATAGAAGTAGTATTATAGCCAATAGGGTGTTTAGTATATTTTATATTACTCTAAATTTTAAATACATAAGTTTCAATTTTAGGATAGTTTTCGATCTATCGACACGCTATCGATATTCAGTACATATGTTTAATGGGTTGCCTATTATTAAACGCGTTTTCCATTTCCATTGAATAAAAAGTCTATAACCTAATAAACCCCCAAATATAAATAACTATAATATCAATTTAATTTTTGAAAAACTAATATTTGTTAGCACTGGTAAGTTAAGACTTTTATTCTGTTAAAAAAATACTGTAAATATATTTTTTTTCACGGAATTTAAGCACCTGTCATTCTACTTTTCAACACTAGTGTTGAAATGAGATGTTAACACTCGTGTGATATTAATCGTTTTCTAAATGATTAAGGAGTGCGTTTAATGCCATTTTCGTTTGTGGTCGTGGGAAAAGTACTTTGCAATACTCTTGTGATATAAGGCATTTTCTATGCATAAAAACAGTGTGCTATTTGATATTTTTACGCAAAAGATCATTTCATAGCTGGCCCAGGCAGTAGAAATTATGGCTATTAGCTAGATAGATTCTTTGACACCTGGTAAAAAAAAGCCTTAAAATTAAGGAATTAAGAAGCTTTTATAGGTCTTCTGGGTCACCCTTTATACAATTTATTTTGTCTTAATAAGCGAATTCTAAATCTCATCCACGGAACCCTAAGCTTATCCGTGTCGTTAGACACACACTTAATAACTAATTCATGGTTACCCTAATGTACCCTCCACTAAAACTTCGCACATTTAAACACTTTAAGTAAAGTAAAATAGCAGCCATTTGACGTAATTGTTTCTGTTTATGTCTCCTGAGATATGGCTCGGCTTGATACGTTTGTTGTAATTGGCTGAACTGTGTGTTTTCATGGAGATACTTCGGCAGTTAGGGCTAAACGGCTTGGAAAATCCGCACAGATTTATGGAAACGGTGGAAAGTTTCTCCTATTTTAAACTATCTTCTTTTTTTTAAATTTGAGAACTTTAAACTACATAAATTGTTTGAATTTAAGTGAACTATCCAGAAATTTACGGTATTAGCCTCGGTTATAATTGGTTTAAAAACCCAAAGCGCAAAGTAAGGTCAGTCTACCTACTATAAGACAAAAGTTTATACACAAAAATCAGACATAATATGTATTCCTCAGAGCCACTAACCGCTAACCGCAGAGACCTGGGTTCGAATCTCGGTTTCTTCGGTTTTTAATACCTCGCCAACTCACAAATGGTAATGGTAACACCTCTGTGTAGTATTCTGCTAATCCTGGGTGGTAGTTTTTAAAAAATAACGTCCGTGGAGGCACTACCGCCTTGTTTAAAGGGTACTGCGAAATGCAAAAACCACATGTTTTAGTGCTTGGACAAGGAAACTAGAGAAATATAGCTTAAACATCTAGTAACCCGTGACCCACGGTACTTAGGCAAAAGCATTCGTAGAGTGACACAGAAATTAAAAAAATAAAATAAAAAATAAAGGAACCTCTAAAACCCAGCAAAGACCAAAAACAGTAAATTTTTCTAAAAGAAAATTATTATTTTTAATGCGAATACCCCTTTTTTAAATGAAATCAAGAATGCTGAGGAATAAAGGGGACGCCTTTTTAGATAGGAGAACAATATTCCGAAACGGATCAAGTTTGAAATACATACAAAGTATACATAAATAAGAAATAAAAATACTTATTTTTTCCTCAAAAGAGAAATCCAAACATTATGAAGCTGTCGTAGCTATTAGTCCCAGAGCTAGTAAACCCTTTGGGTAACGTTTGGCCTTTAAGGCTAGAAATTTGTATAGTAATAAGTCATAGCATGCTTAGTACGAAAATATTTATCTGGCAAGCATCAGCCCTGCACATCATCACCCTGTATATTTTTGAATGTTAAAAAATAAAAGAAAAACTTCGCGCTTTAAGCTTAAAATGTTTCTAGGATTTAGTTCATTCATAGTAGGGTTGGAAAAAATTGACAGGCGTTTTCGATGAGCACAAGTACCTTCCAGGCGAACTGAAAAGTGTAGCTAATTTGGATGGCCATATTTTCAAAACTAATAAAGTTAGATGTGTACCTAAGATCCTTAAAAGGGCTTTAAGAAAATATCACATTAGGTACATCTAACTTTATTAGTTTTGGAAATATGGCCTTCCAAATCAGCCCCATCTTTCAGGTCGCCTGGCGGGTACTTGTGCTCATCAAAAACGCCTGTCAATTTTTTTTTAACCCTACTATGAATAAACTAAATCCTAGAAAAATTTTAAGCTTACAGCTCCAAGTTTTTTTACTTTTAAAAATATACATGGTGTGATTTTTGGGGAGAAACTACTATTTCAGCTAGGACCTGCACTTTAACATCGTCGGGAATTTTGGGCCTTCCAAATCTTGGGGCATCTTTTACCGTACTAATACTTGAAACTTTGACAGCTTCTGAAAGTATTTCCTGCATATTGGAAAAAAGCATTATGTAGAACTATTCTGCTACATATATATATATATATATATATATATATATATATATATATATATATATATATATATATATATATATATATATATATATATATATATATATATCTTCAATTTTTTCTTAAACCATTTCTGTAATTACTTTTGTTTACTTTGTTTCTGGGATTGACGTTTTTTATAATTTCTGACGTTTGCCTTACATGGAAGGCTTTTTCAAAGATCTATTTATTTATTTTAATGATAGTCTTTTGGCATGTTCCTTGAAAACATACCTTTTATATTAGATATTTATTAGATATTAATGCCGCATTCATAAAATGTTAAATAAACTTTTTAACTTTATTCTGGAGAAAAGCCAAATAATATTTTGTTTAAACTAATTAATTATTGCATGTGAAGATAAAAAATACTTACCTACCTTCCGAAGATACTTAAAAAGGAGTTCAAATTTTAAAATGGACGCCATTTCAAAATAAATTAATCAAATGTTTTCAAAATCGGAGTTTGAATTGAGAAAAAGACCTACAAAATGAGGTGTCGCGACCCACTATTCCATTTAAGTAAAATAATGCGAAACCATGCCCAGCTCTCATTTTGACATGTAAAGTTATCATTTTCAAATAAAAAAATAGAAAACTGTCTGATATAACACCGCGCCAAATTTCATCGCAATATACCCAACGGTTCAAAAGTTAAAGGGGGGCGACGGGAGTCTCCAAAAGAAAATAAAATACCCCGGGCCCGACCAAGACGGCGACACGTGTTTCGTGTTCGTTAAGACTTGTCACAGCCGCTTCAGGTTGTCGACGCCTTGATGGTGCCCCGTACCTTTTATTGATTAATGATTTTTTAAGGGATCATCTTACCTCATCAAGCATGCCATTACTTAATACTAATTGTTTTTTAAACATAACCCTAATCAACCAAATTATTAGATAATAATATACAGCTATCTGAGCCTAATAAAAAGCATAAAAGTAAACTTTCAATAAACACTACATTCTTTAAAAAAACCTATAAAAGTTTATAGTTTACTTTACATCAAACCCAAAAAAAAATATTCACTTACTGCCTATAGTGCCTATTTGTTTAAAACTAAAATAAATTCTGGAAAGTTCCTTATAAAAGATGAATAGCGGGGGATCTAATGATTCCCCGCTGTCCATCTTTATCAAAACGTGGTAATCACGTATTGGTGTTTAGATGGTATTACAAGTACGGCCAAAACTTAGGGATCTTTTACCCCACTCTCCCTATTTATTTTACTTTAATCGATAGCGCGCTAAAATAAACCTTTTACGTCATTTTTAAAACGTATACCTGTACCTATTTTTAAAGGTAAAAGAAAAAACCATTGTGTATGTTGATATTATACTATCTACTTATACTCAAACCAGGGGTAAATTTAGCCCTTTCTTATAAAATATTACAGACAATTTCAAATAACATAGTTCATGTCAAGTTATCGATATTTGTTGCGTTCAATAGCTCAACACGACCGATAAAAATTTCTTATTTATTTAGGTTATATAAGAACAAAAATGTATTTAATAGGGACAGACATAGGTGGTCAGTAAATATGATATTAAACCTGTATAATAACGTTAGTGGCAAGGGATCGTTATTTTTCTATTTTTGGGCTAAGTATTTTTAAGTTTAAGTAAAATAGGCTTATTGCCTTAGTGCTTTCAGCTTAGACCTGTAGATATAATGAAAATTATATCCAGATTTAAATGGTCATATTTTTCAAAATACTAGAAATAGATATATCAAATGAGGAGGCTTGTTTTAAAGTGTACAATCTCCAAAATTAAAATTGTATATTTTAAAACATAATCAAAGAACCTTTAAAATTAATATTCAGCCCTTAAAAACATAACTACTGAAACATTCCAATTATCTCACTGTTATATTAAAAATTTGAAGTGGTGATTGTATACTTTGAAACTAAGCCCTCAAATGTTGTAAGTATTTAATGGAAACTTTTTAAAGACCTATTTAATGGATACATCATATACAGGGTGATCATTTTAAAGTCGGCAGTATTGCTAACTTCTTTATTATTGGAGATACGAAGTGGTTAAATTAGCAAAGTAGTAGAATTTTTTCCGCTTATTAACGTGCTGCCAACAAAAACAATTAAACATCGGGTTTTCGATTTATTGCAAAAATATACTTTTTTTAAATAAAACACTCTGTATATTATATAACTCTTTGAAAGGTATTTGAAAAACCAATAAAAAGTCCCTATGTGCTATATCCAATTTTAATTAGTTTTGGAAATATGGCCATCATTGGGAATTTGATAGTAAACTGGCATTTTTAATGGAATACCCTGTATATTGCATCATCATTAAATAGATAATTTAAAGAGCTTTAGAAAAATACCATATTTGATGTTTCTCTCTTTATAGTTTTGGAAATATGGCCATTTAAATCTTTAAATAGAAGATATAATGTCTTTTTATCATCGACACTAAACTTAGTGCTTATAGCTTCGAGCTGTAGAGATAATGAAAATTTATCATAATTTTTAGATTGGGATGGCCATATTTCCAAAACTATAAAAGATAGACATACCAAATGTGGTATTTTTTAATGGTCTTTTAAATATCTATTTAATGGTGATGCAATATACAGGGTGTTCTAATAAAAAGTGCAAGATTACTTTCAAATTCCCGAGGATGGCCATATTTCCGAAACTATTAAAATTTTGATCTATCACCTAAACTTTTTATTGGTCCTTAATAGATCTTTTAAATAGTAATATAATATATAGGGTGTTTCATTTTAAAAAAGTATATTTTTTGCAATAAACGGAAAACCCGACGTTCAATTATTTTTTTTGTTTGGCAGCACGTTAATTCGCGGAAAAAATGCTACTTCTTTGCCAACTTAAACGACTTTGTATCTCCAATAATAAAGAAGTTAGCAATAGTGCCGACTTAAAAGTGATCACCCTGTATAATAGTGTTCTGTATAAAAAAGTTTAGATCTACATTTTTTATTAACTTTTTTGATATTCATTTGTTTTCTTTTGGTAATGCTCAAAGGATAATAGATAAAAATCTATAAAAATTTTAAAGAAATTTTTGACCCCTGTCACAGCGGTGTTTCTTCTTAAAAAGGCCTATATTTTTCAAATACAAAGTGGCGTAAAGCAGAAATAAAACAGCCTATTAAACTAAGTGCTGCATGACCCTTCCCTTTCTATTAAAAAAAAAGTTGCTAGTGTTTCGTTGGGACTGCGTCACGTGACCGAATTTATTTTTAAATCAAAATGTAGCGATACCTTTATACGCAAAATACCGATATCTTGAAGATATGTTCTGTAGTTTGGCGGATTCATTTAATGGATGGTATTTATTTGGGTACACGCCAAAATAAAATTAAAAGTACTAAAAACCAAAAAAAATTTAAACAAGTAAAAAATCGACGTTTCGGTGGCAAATCTGCCACCGTTGTCAAGACAAATGGAATAAAAATAATAAAAATAAAAACTTACCATTATTTAGGTTTTAAAATTCAAAATTTTTTATGTTTTTCTAGAATATTCTGAAAACTTTGACATTAAAAAAAAAAAACAAACATATTTTGACATTTAATGTCAAAGTTTTCAGAATACTCTACAAAATTTGATATTGACAACGGTGGCAGATTTGCATACCGAAACGTCGATTTTTAATTATCTTTTTATTTGTTTAAATTTTTTTGGTTTTTAGTACTTTTAATTTTATTCTTGGCGTGTACCCAAATAAATACCGATATCTTGTCCCGTTTACAACAAAAAGGAGAACAATTTTTAATATTCTCACAACATACTATTATCATTCGATTTTTGGAAGTTTCATTTTTAATAAAAAACAGTTAAACACCATATTCATTTATTTATTCGTTTCGTTGGCACAACTCAATCTATAAATCTCATATTTCACACTTAGTTTTAATATTTCTTGGCCATGAAACCAATCTTACAAAAGGGGTCAGTTTAAAATATATTCAACTATCCGTTATAAAATTTTATTTTGATTTTCGAAAATTTTAGATCTACAAATATTCATTTCGTTATAGTGGTTTTTCAAAGGTCAAATACAAAAATAGCGTATTAGATATATTTATTTTCCTATCCACAGTGTTTTATAGGCAAACATCTATTAAATTTATATTTACATTGTATTATTTATGTAAGATCATTTGGTTTTACTTTTCTTTTATTTTCCGCAGAATACCAGAATGCAATAAATATTAGTTTAACGGATTTAGCTTATGTGAGTCAATGCATATGTTTTTAATGAGTAAATATTTAGTTTAGGTTGAATGCAGCCTTTAAATTGTTTGAAGAAGTTAAAGTGTGTTTTAAAATTGAATGTTACTTAGAACTGGTTACTGGCGACCAAAAAAATAAAAAAAAACCTTTTAAATAATAAGGTGTATTCTTTTATCTTGCGGTACTGTAGCTATAATTACTAATAAATTAGTTAACTAGATAAATTATTACATTTTACTGATCTGAAAGGATTGCCTATGTTATTAACTGCGCGAAACAAAAGTTACTTTACTAGTTAGTAGGTTTGTTCCAGCAGGCTGTCAGAAATGTCTGCAACCATTCGGATTCTGCGCACGTCAAATTTGTCGTTCCAGCAGTGCCATGTTTGTAACATTATACAATTGTTTGTTGTTCCAGCAGTTGTTTTAAGATGTTTGAAACATGTTGGAAACTGTTTAAAAAGTTTGCAAACTTTTTCAAACATTACTGACAAATTTTTAACATAACCTTTCTTGTATTGACTTGTAAACAGTATGCACGCCTTGTTTATTTTTTCGTTCCAGCAGAAAGCTGTTGCCAACATTTCTGACTAATGTTTGTAACAATTTTAGCGTTTTACGATTGTTGCTAACATGTTTCCAACATTCTGCTGGAACAAACCTATTATGTGTGCGCTTGAGTACCAGTTATCCCGGGGGTGGACGCGCGGGCGCTAAACTGACTCTCCGCATATCGGAAAGAATTTATCAACGCCCAGTCTAGATTTTTTGCTCCCCAATATACATTGAAGCCTCTTTATACTCAATGTGTATTTTGTGGCAATAAAATGGTTTGTCTGTCTATCTGCCTAACCATTTGCTACGGATATGCTAGTCGTCACTGTATAATTAACATAATACAAAATATCAAACCAAAACAGAAAAACGATATCTAACCTCGGCTTTCGCTTTTTCCATTTATCAATTCAACCCTTTTTTAATTTACGTCTTCTATTTTAAAACCGAAAAAAAATCCCCCGCGGTAATTTTCCTGGCTATGTTACTTGATACTGTTTACCCAATTAGTCTATATTTAAAATCCATTGTTCTATAGGCAAACAAGCCTTATATTCTAGTTTATTTTTTTATTTTTTAGTATAGTTTTAACAGTCAATTAGTTAAACAAACGGAGTAGAAGAAAAGCAATTTAAAACTTACAAACACATTTATATTGGGTTACAATGGCTTATAGGAAATAAAGTGGGAGGTGCTACGCCTACTATGTAGTGGATATATTTAAATACAAGGTTAATTTTAAGTTGGTACATTTCTTTCTAACACTGTATAAATTGTAAGAAAACGGGACAATTTTTCAAATAAAATTATGTTTGAAAATGCTTTTCCAGATACAGGGTGTTAAAGTTTTGATTAAAAAATGCCTTTTTGTCGTCACTTTCCACCCATCATATATTTTTACAAATTTGGTACACTTCTAGTGACTATTACATTAGATAGTTTTGCAGTTAAAGTAAAAAAATACCATTGGCGATCGAACAAGATTTTACTGAATTTTTTTTTTGAAGAAAAAATAGTACGCCACTGCTTTTCTAATGAATTAATATTATTTTTAAAATACTAATTTATTTTAAAAGTAAGTTAAACTTTATATTATTTTTTCGTACGACAAACGGTTTTGGTTTAAAAAATAAAATCCATTTTAACGCATGGCAAAATCAATAAAATCTGATATAGTGTTCTGTACGTAAAATTCGTTTTTGTCTGATTTGTATTAAAGTTAGGTGGAATGCTTATATACCTACAATTTAAATATCATTAAAATGCTTGTTGTTCTAAGAAAGCTATTACACAGTAAAAATCTAACTTAGAAATAAAACACCATATCAGGTTTTATCGATTTTGCCATTCATGAAAATGGCTTTTATATTTTTAAACGATAACAGTTCGTCGGACGGAAATATCTCAAGAGACCAAATTAACGCCAAAAGAAGTTAGTATGCCAAAACTAATATTATTCCGAAAAAAAGCAGTGGTACACTATTTTTTTTAATTCAATACAAATCTTGTTTAAAGGTCACTGTTATTTTTTTAATGTCTACAGCAAAAATTGTTATGTAATTGTCAAAAGAAGTGTACCATATTTTGTGGAAATATCTGGAGTAATAGAAAAGGTATGCAAAAAGGTATTTTCCATAAAATGTCCCTGCGTATCCCGAAAAGAAAACATTTTAGGGCATTATTTTATTTTTTTCCATTTTCTTGCATTGTATACAGTATTAAGAGGAAAATACCAACCTAAAAATAACCTTTTTGTTCTTTTCCGCCCTTTCGGGTCATCCCACATAAGATGGATTACTGCCTGGTGGTGTCCTGTATATATTTTTTTATTAATTTACTTATTACCATGCAAAAAACTTACAACGAGCGGTTTGGATTTTAAAAGGGGTGACGGACTTTAGGTCCCCACTACTTTTGCTATATGGATTTAAAACTAATATCAAAGAAATGACCACATATCTCTTTAAAAGAGGGTAGGAAACAAGATTTTTAAAATATAAACAGCTTTTAAATTCGTATAAAGCAACACACATCGTAAGAGTCCTAGTTATTGCCTTTTTAAATCTAAATATTAAAGCTTTAATAGCTTTTAAAATAAAACCTGTTTCGTTAAAAATATGTCCTTTAAAAGCTGTTACAAAGTTTATTTTACGAGTTTAGGTTGAAATGACAAAGTGTATGCAGAAATGGCACGAATTTAGGGTTTTTTGATTTTCTTGGCAGAATTTCAAATATTGAATTGTATAAAAAGTAATATTTTAAATTTGTTATTTCTTGCGATATAATATAAAACTGCATTTAAAATATTGTATAAATTAACTTAAAATGCATATTATGATCCATAATGATAAATCAACACTTAACAAAAATAACTATTCTTGACAAGCAGTCAAAATACTTATACAATAATAAAAGATTTCAACTTCCTTCTGCTTGTTATTTCTTTGCACTGCAAGATTGCATCCATCGAACACTGTCCGATCTGAAGCATATATTCACACTAGACAAAGGTTTTTCCGTCAGAGCTAATTTAAATCACCAACCGCAGACCGGTTTTGAACTACTTGATTCTTATGAGTCCGGTGTAGGCGATAACAAAAACTTCAAAGAAATCGAAATGCCGAATAAACGTCGGCGTCGTAGCAAAACTATTAACGATAGATATATAATTTTTACCTCTCCCAACTTTATTTATACACGAAGTAACTTTACCCTGTAAAAGATACAAAAATTAACTTGAAATAAAAAATGTTTATTTGAATACACTATTTTTATTGACATTACTAGTTTATATACGACGTGTCTAAAAACATAATTTTTATTGTTAAATAGGTTTTTTGGGACACTCTTTATATTTTAACAAATTTTAGATCTGTAATTAATTCTACATCAAAAATGTATAACCCACTATACGTAAATTATTACTGGTTTTTGAGATATCAGTAGTATGCTGAATTATTCATTACCGATTAAAAGTGAAGAAGAAAATAACATTTTGGTTTATTTTTTTAAATAATTTTGTCACTGTCAGAATGACAAATATGTAAAGGTTATGTAATTAATTACATTTTATTGTAAAAACTGCTAATTGCTATGTTAGCAATTTAGTATATTTTAGATACATATTTACTAAATTGCTCTAAAATATAGAAATACGTCAATTACGTACAGTTTCTAGGATTGGTAATACGTAAATATATGTCTAAAATACACTAAATAGCTGACTTAACTATAGCAGCTCTTACAATAAAAGGTTATTAATGACATGTTATTGACCTTATCTTAAAAACCAGCAAAAATTTACGTATAGTGTATTATACATTTTGATAAAGAATTTAATAGAGTCAAAATTTGGTAAAATATACCAAGTTTTAAAAAAACCCACTTGACAATAAAAATTTTGTTTTTGAGACACCTTCTATATTAACTTTTACTGACAATAAAAACGTGTATTTTAGTTAGTATTTCTTATTTAAGAATACTTTTTGTATCTTGGTCAGAAGCGAAGTTATTTCGTGTATAAATGGAGTTGGGACACCCTGTATGTTATTTTTAATGGTGATATAATAAAGAGGATCTTTCATTTAAAAAATTATACTTTTTGTCGTACATTGTATATCTTAAAAGATAAAAGCTTCTAATGAAAGATAGGGATACTACAGAATCAACCCAACAAAGTAATATTTTTATTTCGTTTATACGTTAAAAAAATTAAACTTGGATGGCTATATTTCCGAATTTAATTAAAATAGGTACATCAAATGTGGTAGCTTTTTAAAGTATCTTTTTATAATGAAATAATATATCAACAAAGAAATACAAAATCCGATTAGCAATCAAAAAAAAACAGAATTAAGCAAATTGATATGTTTGCTTATTTTGTACGATAAAAAATTAAAAAGTTAGGGGGTGTGAATTGATAACGTGACACCTGCTACACCAGTAGAAAACATAAGACCCATAGTTCAAACGATTTAAATCGCAAATGGTAAAACTTTAGTAGTTCTAGATCAAAACTTATTCCGTCGAAAATCTGTTCTCTAAAAGCAGTAACAAAGTTTATTTAGCTTTAGTTCCTGTTGAAATAGCAAAGTGCATGCAGAAATGGCAAGAATTTACAGCCTTGTGACTTTCTCAGCAGAAATGTAATCTCAAATGCGGCATAGTATAAGGAACGATATATTTGTTTCGTAATTTTTTGCGGTTTAAAGCACAATTCATTTAGGGTAATGAATAAAGTTGGTTAAGAATAACTTGGCCAGTTAATTTCATTCCCAATCCAAAACAGATAATTATTGCTTTTTTTTAAATTGCCTTTTTATGCCTGAAAGTTACGCTACTGTAAAGAATAAAGTTAAAACCAATCGATTGCTTATTCATAGTGCTGATTGATTTGCTTGGCAATTTTAGCATAAAAGCAGTCAGTACAAAAATTTCCGATTAGGTTTCTGTCAAAACTGTATTTAAACTTGATTGATCTTTTCTAGTTATATACATATTTCTACCTGCATACGTTACTGTGGACATTTTAATTTTGTTTTTAAAATAGTTTCTCCATGTAATTTTCTTTATATTTTGGTGGAGACATATGTAACAATTTTAATATCCAAACAAACTGTAAGTTATAGGCTAATATCGTTTATAACGAAAACACAGAGTTGGTGGACAATGTTGTGTTTTCAATAATAGGTACTATTTTTGTAGACTTCCATTGTCTTTATTTTTAACTAATACACGACGATTCGGATGGTAACTAGCTTAAGTGATAACTGATACAACAGTATCATTTATTTTTTCTTTTCATTTTATCGTAAACTCTAGAGGGTCCTACCTAAGATATCTTGCACAAATTAAATACAAAATACCTTTTTTGAGCCTTATTTAAATAAATTTGGATTTTTCTGTGACCAACTTGCTGGTGTAGAATAGAATAATCAATATTCCCGTTAAACCTGGTTTTTACCATTTTCGAAACAAAGAATAGATACACTTCCTTAGTTTACCTTTTTAGGTGTCCATTTTTTTTTAAAGATTTAATGCGAAAATGTAGCCACAATAAAAAATGTTTTTTTACGCAACATACAATGGCTGTGACGATTTTTTAGACCTGTGTTTATTGAAAAAAGTACTATTTTAAACTTAAAAATACGCTGTTAAAGCAAAAAGGAAAAATTCCCTACTGTCTTGGTGTACAATACAAAATATTTTACTCCCTTTAAAGACAGTTAAAAGAAAACGTCCTGCTTCTCTATGCTATCCACCACGACTCTCTCCCCAGACCGGTTTCGCCTGCCTTACAGGACTCCTCAGTGAGGCTGTATCGAGTCGTGGTGAATAGCATAGGAACCAGCGTCCTCTTATTAGACAAGTTTCGTTGTCCAGCGGTAGGATATTAAATCCTGCCGTTGATGCCCTACTGAAATTGCATTCAGTAAATACGAGCATCAATTGTAGCGGGGTGGCTATGTATGTTAAAGCAAAAAGGAAAAATTCCCTACTGTCTTGGTGTACAATACAAAATATTTTACTCCCTTTAAAGACAGTTAAAAGAAAACGTCCTGCTTTTCTATGCTATCCACCACGACTCTCTCCCCAGACCGGTTTCGCCTGCCTTACAGGACTCCTCAGTGAGGCTGTATCGAGTCGTGGTGAATAGCATAGGAAACCAGCGTCCTCTTATTAGACAAGTTTCGTTGTCCAGCGGTAGGATATTAAATCCTGCCGTTGATGCCCTACTGAAATTGCATTCAGTAAATACGAGCATCAATTGTAGCGGGGTGGCTATGTATGTTAAAGCAAAAGGAAAAATTCCCTACTGTCTTGGTGTACAATACAAAATATTTTACTCCCTTTAAAGACAGTTAAAAGAAAACGTCCTGCTTCTCTATGCTATCCACCACGACTCTCTTCCCAGACCGGTTTCGCCTGCCTTACAGGACTCCTCAGTGAGGCTGTATCGAGTCGTGGTGAATAGCATAGGAAACCAGCGTCCTCTTATTAGACAAGTTTCGTTATGTGTTATATTGTGCAAGATATCTTAGGTAGGGCCCTCTAGAGTTTACGATAAAATGAAAAGAAAAATAAATGATACTGTTGTATCAGTTATCACTTAAGCTAGTTACCATCCGAATCGTCGTGTATTAGTTAAAAATAAAGATAATGGAAGTCTACAAAAATAGTACCTATTATTAAAAACACAACATTGTCCACCAACTCTGTGTTTTCGTTATAAACGATATTAGCCTATAACTTACAGTTTGTTTGGATATTAAAATTGTTACATATGTCTCCACCAAAATATAAAGAAAATTACATGGAGAAACTATTTTAAAAACAAAATTAAAATGTCCACAGTAACGTATGCAGGTAGAAATATGTATATAACTAGAAAAGATCAATCAAGTTTAAATACAGTTTTGACAGAAACCTAATCGGAAATTTTTGGGACGCTTATAACCAATTTTAAAGAATGTTTGTCAAACACGTTACGTTTAAGATACCCATTATTAAACCTAAATAGAAAACTAATCTAAATTCACCATATTACCCTTTCTTTTTGCACGCAATTCTTGAATTCTCTGCTAAATTGGCACTTAATATTTGATTTCCACCTCTTAGAAATTTAATATTATACCTAATTTATCCATTTTTTCCATAAAATTGCAAGGCTTCACTATCAATCAGATAAAACCGCATTTTCACGTCTAATGATGGATATCCTAAAAACTAAACCATGCCGACTAAAAATTCTTTCAGATTCGTTATCAGCGCCCCAAAAACACCCGTCCACCACAAATCATTACAATCTGCGTAATATCCGATAATTAAACAATTACCTATCTTTCTTATCAACACTTTGATTACTTTGTTTATCGCAATCAGGGATGCACCGTATATAATGTTTTTTGATAGATTCTGCTATACTTTATCTAAAACCAAATCTGTTGCACGTCATCTGAACTTCAGGTTACTAAATATCATATCATTTGAACAAAAATATAATTACTAATTTATATTAAAGCTATTCGTTTACAATCTCTATCCAATTTAATTTTGTTATTTATTTATATACGTTAGAAAGAGATATGTATAATAGGTACGCTCCATCATTACATGATAATCTATAATATTATTGCATTTTAAGGGCCCCACAGACTACGGTCTTGTATGACATACTTGCACGACGTACATGTTGGTCGCACAAGCCCACGGACCTATATCAACGAAATCAGAATACTTTCATCGGTCTTGTGCGACAGTCCGAAACGGCCACACACTTCCGTTTTACTTCTTTTGTACAAACCGACATGTATGTCGTGCAAGTATGTCGTTCAAGACCGTAGTCTGTGGGGCCCTTTAGACTATCATGTTCGTTATTTTGATACCTTATCATGCAATGTTGTCAGTTTCTTAATTCTTTGGCTTATTTTCCGTTTTTTTTTCACGTAATTATTGTTATTAGCAGTTTCGAACCTTTTAAGAGTTCAAATTTTTTGTCTGTAGTGATTCGAATCTGCTCTTTTAAGAACAAACATGGATAAAAATGCCGAAGCAGTTGAACAGTAAATGCAAGGAGCTTGTTGCTTCTTTTATAGGCTATTTTGAGCAAGAACGCGAAAAAAATGGACCTTTGTTGCCTGTAGCTGCAGTAAAAGACGTTAGTTTTAATGAATTCCATATATAGGAATTCAGTGTTTTAGTGGATAATTCCATGTTTCTATATTAAATTTGTAATACTTGGACTTTTTAAAAATAAATTTATTCTTTCTTCTTTTGTGTTATCACTTCATTTTTGTAAAGACAATTATGATATTAACTAAAATTAACAAATTCTTTAACCGAAAAATGCTTTGTTCTTTTAACAAAACTCAGATTCTCATGACAACTTGGCAACAGGGCAAATTTGCAGGTTAGTGACGTGCAACGAATTTAGTTTTAGATAAAGTATATATGTATGTTTCAGATCGTATACCCCATGTCTAGTCCAAGCTGTTATTTTTTTTTTTATTAAACAATAATCATACATACTCTTAACACTAAAACTAATTAACTAAACTTGTTCAAATTAAACGTATATTCATAATCAACAATAAATATTGCTACTAAAGCTCTACAGGACACCGGTGCCCTTTAGTACCGGCCGCCACTGAGCCACACAAAAATAAGTTACTCCTAAAGACAAACAATGGTATCTCTGTTTTTAGGTCGCTGAATTTGAATCTAAGGTCAGTTTGACCCCATCAGGTTATAATTAAGGTCATTTTAAGTTTAAATTATCAATATTAATTGAAAATAGACGACAATGGTGGTATACCCAGCAAACACTATTTGCCGGCAATGTACATTTTTCATATTGGCATTGATGGTAAAGCATTGGCAATTGGTGGAATATTATGCCAACATCTTATACGCATTAAAAGGCAACCCTAAATAAACACTTAATTGCCAATAAATTTTACATGCAGGCGAATTGCCGGCAAGCATACAAAAATGGCGGCATACCAATCCTGATTAAATAAAGCACGCGTTTTTGTTGCAGGCAAATAAATATTGGATTTTTTGAATGCAAACCTTCAACGCATATTCATACTTTTTAAACCATATTATTAACATTGGTATTTAACTAACATTAAAGCAATTTTTTTGATCTGTTTTATTTATAATGGCAGCTAAACAACATTATTTTATGTTTTTTTACATAATTTAAAGGAAATGGCCTTTTCATAACATTTTATTGTTAAAAATTATGCAAATAAAAATTAGGTTAAACAAAATGTTTATTATGTATTTTGGAGCGAATAAAAATAAAATAATGGTAAAATTAGCTACGTTAATTTCGACCGAAGGTGACCGCTTTGTGCATTTGTTTTCTACGTGGTTTTCTAGCTTTTTATTTTCTTTTTTAAAGAAAAGAGTTTTTTAATAGGCATAATTAAATTTATTCATTACCTAATAAGTGTGTGTTGTGTGATTAATTGGTGATGGCTAGTCGAGAAGGCAAGATATTCAAGTATACTGTTAGGAGCTGTAAACATTTTGTTTAAAACTTTATTAAAAGTTTTAAAGACGTTTTAATAAAAAAATATTATATATATTTAATAGTTTTTTGACATACCGATAGATGGCGTAATAGACAATAAACTACTACGTTTCTGCAATATCTTTGCTTTTTATCGTCTAAACCGTACCCATTAGACAAAAATAATTTGAGAGCGGTCTGCGGTAGGTGATCTCACTTAGCTTTGAAAGAAATATCTTCGGCCAGTGTAAAAATCTGCATCTCCAAGTTGGACAGTGTTCCGAGAGATGGTACTTTGCATTGCAAGGAAATTGCATGCAGTTAGGAGTTTTTTCCTATTTTAATTTTCCAATAAAATATCGTATTATTTTGGCTTTTAAAAAAGTATATGCGACAATTTTCGTCAATAAGACGTCAGCTTGCTGCTTGGGAGTATCTGCATTTGCCCACTTTCGTGTCTTTTTGTTATCTTTTTGCCAATAGCTTATTAATGATGGATGCCATCATCTTAAACGCATTTTTTGCCAATAACTTATTAATGACGGATGCCATCACTTTATCTGCAACACGTGGCCTAATAACTGCCAATTGCCCACTTTCGCGTCTTTTTGATACCTTTTTGCCAATGCCTTGCCATTAAAGAGTGTTGGCAATGCCAGTAAATTAAATGTACAACGCCGGCAAAAAATGTTATATGAGTATTCATGTTTTTTAAAGTCGCTGATCAAGGTCATTTTAAGGTCAGCGACCCAAAAACTTGTGGTCTATTTTTGATAACTTTAATGATTGGACCTTAATGTGACCTTGATCTCAACCTGATGGTAGTCAATTTGACCACGGATTCAGATTCGGTGACCCTAAAAACATAGAGATTTGTATGTGATCTGTTTTTCGACAAATTTTGATGAGTTGACTTTGATATAACCTAAGAGGTCAATTTAACTTCGAATTCTAAAAATTTAAAGATACCACAACTGTTGTTTATTTTCGATGCACTTTGATGATTTTACCCTAAAATAACCCTAACTATGACCTTATGGGGTCAAACTGACCCCAAATTTGGATTCAGTGACTCCAAGAACATAAAGATAACACGATGTTTATCTATTTCAGATGAATTTTGATGATTTGACCTTGACAATGGCTTGATGGGGTCAAGCTGGCCCCAGATTCGGATTCGACCCCAAAAACATAAATAAACCAAGGACTGTCTTTCGGAGCAGCAACTTATTTTTTTGTGTGTGGCTGTGATATCCATAAACATCATAAAATACAAAATTAAAAAATAAAATTCTATGTTGACCTTAGTAAATGTGTACAATAACAATTTTTGATTAAATAGACAGCTGCTCACCTATTTTAAGGCAAAAACTGTTTATTTTTGTCTTTTATATCATCTTGTTTATGGGTACTTTGGAATAATTTAACGTGTTTTTTTTTTAAGCGAATGTAGATAAGAAGAAAATAGTAAAGACTAAAAGTTGCGTTTAAAAAAAATATATAAAACTCCGTAAAAAGTCAACGGCTTATTTTTTGAAATAATAATAATAATCTTAATCTATATAAAGTTATACAAGTACCCCGATAACATTAAATAGGTGTAGCAAATATAAACAAAATCGTTTAAAGGGTTTTTTAAGATTTATAAAATACTGCTTTGTTTAAATTTTATCGCCCCGTATCTTAGAAATAAAGCAAGTCCGGGCATAAATCTATAGGAACTTTTTATTTATAAAATAATATAAGAAATCACACCCAAAGTAATTAAAAACGCCCTGTATAGACCTTATTTATAAAGCAAATTCGAATGTACCCATAGGGACACTCTAAATTTTCTTAATTAATAAAATTTTTTGTTTTAAGTATAATATATATCTTTGTTTGTACTTATCCTTGTCAAGTACGGAATCAGAAAAACCCATTAAATTTTTTTTTATACTATACCCTTTCCATAATTGATGAATAAAAATGCTCTGTCGCTCTATCGTCGGAAAAGAATAATGGATGATTTTAAAACTAAAATAAAAAGAAAAAAGATAAAGCTTAAATATAAAGTGGACAATATACTGCCAGTAAATCGAGAGAATTTTATTGAGCGAATTACAAGTATAAACCTTATTTAGAGGACAAATATTTAAACACACAGGGTGGCCACGAAATTACTAGCAAGCCCGTTATTTCCTTGGAATTTTGGTCACATGTCTGGTTAGATAGGATGCATATTTCCAATGGTTTAGATTTTATGTGGCACATCCGGTTTAACCGGAAGTGCTATTAATTTTACTATTTTAAATGGAACACCCATATACCTATCTAAAAATCAATTCTTTAAGCAATTCTTAATAAATACGTGTACCACATTTTATACGTATCCTAAAAAGTTTTTGAGAAAATGGCGTTTAAAACTGTCATGTTAAATGCCATTTTTATCGATTTGTTAAAACCAATGATGGTAAAAAGGGCTAATGCAATTTTTGAAGCATATTTAATAACTCTTCTATTCTATTACTGTTAAAATACTTTTTCGGTTTTACACAGCAATTGACTTACAGCAGTAGAGAACTTCAATAATTAGAATGCAAAAAGCAAGTATTAAATGTGGATCCTTTTAAAATACACACACCTCCAAAATTCTTGGCTCCCCTGGTATTTAAAAATGTAATGCAATTAAAGTGTAAAAGTGCAATACATTTAATAAATTGTTTATTGCTAACATTTTGTAGCTTTAAATATTCTTTTTTTGCTGCTTATTTTTAAAAATTATAATAAAAGTAAAAAAATGTAAAAAAAAAGAAAACATTATTTAATTTTTTTAATAAAAAATGTAAGCATACATAACATAATAACATAATAAAACATTAATAATCAGTGTGGCCACCCCTTTGCTCAATGAGTTGACCAACACGTCTTGGCATACTGCGAATAAGGTTGTCAATATAATCTTGATCCATGTTGTCCCATTCCTCTGGGGCGGCTATAACCAGTTCGTGAAGGGTTACAGGAGGATTTTATCTTTCTTTTATTGCTCTAGCAATATGGTCCCACACATGTCCAATTGGATTCATGTCTGGCGAGTTCGCAGGCCAGTCCAATTGCACAAGGGTTGAATGATAGGTTTGATAATGTTTTAGGCGTAAATAGCACCTGTCATCGTCCGCTCGATAAGAATAAGTAGAGTTCGCTGCCCGTACATTATTTTGCCCCAAAACATGACTGTCCCCCTTAATACGGAGCAACTTCTTTGGCAAAAATTAGTCGTTCCAGTCTGCCTGGCCCCTCCATATCCTTTCTCTGCGGCTGTCACTTACCAGGCCAAATCTTGTCTCATCGGAGGAAAGGACATTTTGCCATTATTGTAAAAGCCAATTTCTACGCTCCTAACCTCATTACAATCGTTCAGCAATATGTCAAGGTAAAAGCGTAGGCACTCTTAATTGTCTTCTGGCTCTTAAATTGTTAGAATGTAATCGCCTTCGAATTGTACTTATTGAAATTCTTCTCCGGTACGTACGTAAAAAGACTTTGAAGGGCTGGTATTGTGATTGATGTTAAGACGGTCCGAAATTTGGAGCTTTGACACACCTTCTTGGTGTAAATCCACTATTCTTCCTCTGTTAAACGTAGAAATCGGATTTCCCGGCATTCTGTACAAAAATTGTTTGCCGTGTGTATTCTTTTGATTAAAATTTAAAACTGCTATCTTTTAAAGATATCCCTTTATTTTCGGACTTTTGCTATCAATCTTTGTTTATTTCTTAATAAAAATATTGGACATATAATTGACAATTTATGTACGAAATTTTGTCGTTCTATAGTTACGGGTTTAAGAATATACCAGGTGGGCCAAGAATTTTGGAGGTGTGTGTATATCTGTGATTAATCATATCACTACATATAGTTGCTCCTATTCATGCGTAAGTGTCAAACTGAATTTATTAGGCTTAGGTTAAAACTACTTTTTTTTGTGTGAGGACCTCTCAATATTATTATTAAGGGCTCAAACCTTTACCCTTCTTTAACTTTGTTTAAAAAAAAACATTACACATTGGCGGCTTTTTATAAATAATTAACTTTTATTTTTATCAGATGCTTCACCTTTAACCAACCTTTCGATATAATTTAGTAGATATTAGTGTATTAAACTTTATAAAGCCCATATAAAACCTTTTCACCCTTATTTTTCTTTTTTTAATGAAACTTTTATGTTCGTTCGTGTGTTCAATTATTATTTTTAGATAAAAGCATTTTAGAAACGAATATCTTTAAAAAAAGTATGAAAAAGTTGTTTGCTTTTTTCTTTTTACAACGATGTATTAACTTATTTGTGGTTTAATACAAATTTTTAAATTAAAAAATATATATTTAAATAAAATTAAAAATAATATTTTCAAATTTATTTTAAAATTCTTCGTTAAATCAAGTTAATAATGTATTTACATCAAGCGTTAAAATCCTTAGTCAAAAGAAAAAAACAAACAACAGATTTACGATAAAGAAAAAACTTCGTATCGTCTTAAAACCTTAAGCAAAAGAAAAATCAGTTTCTTCTCTCGTCCAAGAGAAAAGAGAGAAAAAATTGTCTTGCAACATTACTAAGAACACCATATTGACCACAAAAAAAACAAATTATTTGAATAGCTTTTATATTTATATTTTTTTGCAGAAAATGTTATTTTTAAAATTAAACTTTTTTTTATCAAATACTTATTTTTTCGAGAGAGCAATATGCTCCCAAAATATTAATATTGACTTGCAGATTCTTCAAGAAAATTGCAACGTATCTTACAGCATTCGGGTAACTTTGGGAGCCATAAAAACAATGGAATAGGGAATATAAAATTTCCAATAAAAGAAAACGACGGAAAATGTGCAGTAAAAGATAAGGTCAGTTTTTATAGTTAAATATGTTAAAAAGGGTCCATGTGTTGATTTTTTCGGTAAATAAATCGTAATCGTAAAAGTTTATATTTGGCCTAAAAATAGCTGTAAATAAAACATTTAGATGTATCTTTTTGAATTTAAAAAATAAAATAATGTAAAATACTCTTAAAAGTGGTATAGGAAGTATATTACAGTTGACAAGAACGTATACAGGGTGTTATGAAAATACTTACATATATTGAAATGGGACTCAGTGTAGAGACATACTAAATACTGTTTTTTTTAAATTTAAACATTTTTTCAATTTTGCAAAAATACCTTTTTTTCACATGTCTGCAAATCCCCTCCTTGGGTTAACCTTCGTTATTTAAGATATTTATTAAACAGCTTTTAGAACTGACATCTTCCTGCGATGTTGCAAAACATCATTTTATACGTTTAAAACTTGGAAGTAACAGTAGTAAAGGTAAAATAGTAGTAGCATTTAAAAAAGTTTATCAAACAAACAGTGGTCAGTAAGAGATTTAACTTATATAGGTTTTTTTGACTTTCAAGAAATGCAACAGAAAATCAATTAAAAGAGGACGATACTATTAGAATAAATGTCGTTTATTCCCTTCTAAACACAAACAAAAACATTCGTTGTTTGACGTCCTTATTACATACACATAATTTAAATTTTTTAAACACTTTGCAGATTACCTTACTTTTCTTGAAGAAACCCGTACTATAAATTACTCTATAAAACAAATATTATAAGAGCCTTTATTTGTACGAACTTAAAACCGGAAAGATTTATTTAAGCCATTTATAAAAGAAATGGTCTTGAAGCTGGGTCCATTAAAATCGCATTCAAAGGGATCTTTTATATTTTAGGCCTAAAACGTCGTTTACTTCCACAAAATCTGCCATTTAAAGGGCGATAAACTTTGAACAAAAAGCCAATGTCTTTTGTGGATGTAGGCTAAAGTGGGCGTTTAATATGTATATACATAGTGTCAAACTATAATTTAATAATACACTCAATTTAAAACAAAATAGTAGAAACCCGAATGAACCTGAATCTGTTACTAAAATTACTGTTATCGATATTTAAAATAACTGAAACTTGGATGTTGCTGTAAAATGTAAACACGAACTGACAGCTAACTTTATTCTTTGGTTATAAAGTTTAGATCATGGCCCCCTTGGCAAAATTACTTTTAAAACATCAATGTAGGGTCCAAAAATATGAAATAAGTAATAATTACTGGCAGCTCGTCAGAGGAAGCAAGGGAGGCTTGGCCTCCCCATAAATTCAACCATAAATGCGACAATGCACACACAATTTTTCTTTGCATTTATGTAAATATTACCTATTTTGCTTTAAATAGGTGCGGTACCTCCAAAAACTACCGGCCATATCTGTGTTTATATATTCTTTATGACATTAACCTCCCTGTTTTCCAATGCACGAGCCGCGACTGCTATTAATTAATAAATAGTTTTGCAAATCTCTCGTCCGACATTATTTAAAAATATGCAGGAAGTTCCCTAAAAAATAAAATATTTGGTTCATATCTTAAAACATATCAAGTTTTAAAACAACGTAACTACTTTATCGCATTTTACACAAAAAACTACTAGTATCAGTTTTTATTTTTATTGTAAGACAACTAAAATACGACGGGCTGCAAAAATGAAAAAAAATCGCCCTGTATGTCAAAAGCATAGTGTTATTTTTTGTTTCATTGAGAGGAGCGACACTTCGCAAAAACTGCAAGTATTCTCTATTTCTAATACTATCCAAGATATCTGCAATTGCAACAAAATCCAGACACCGTGTATACAATGGTCATTAAAATATAAATCAACATATTTGAATCATTTAGATTTCATTTACTAGCCTAATTCTACTTTTTCATTATTTTTCTGCCAAAAACAAACTGAGATACGGAGAGGGAAAATGCTGCATTTTCCCAGAAATATTTATCAAATCTTTTAAGTACATAATCAAACTTTTCTTTAAAAAAGTCTCTAGCATTAAAATTGGTATTTTTTTACGAAAAAATCAGTAAAAACAACTTTTTAACTACCCCCTAATTAAAGCTTATCTGTACTGTTCTGCAATTATCTGTATACATGTAATAACATAATTTGTCCATAAAGTTTAATCAATTTAAAATGCCTAATTTCAAAAATATTATATAGATTATTATGCTCCAAAATGGCCTATTCGAATTTTTCGAAGAAAAATTAATTGGTTTTTCTAACTTGTCTAATGATAGAAAGTTAAAAAAGAAACTTTTTTGTAGTGTTTTTCAGGAGCTATGAGGCTCTGTTAGTAAAATTCCTTAAGATCCTTGGGTTTTTAATTGAGGTGAGTTTAGAGGGTTCAAAAGGTGGTGCTCGTTTGTAAATAGAGGTTTTAAACGAATACATCTCGCCAAATATTTACTTTACAGAAAATCTACGTACAAAAAAATTAGTCCGTAGAAAAGCTGTAATTTGAAACTTTATATTTCTTCTTATCTTTAGTATTATGGTCGATATTTAGAAAAAAGGGCAAAAAATATGAAATGGTTGAAATTTTTTTTTTCAACTTAAGCTCAAATTTTCCTAAAATTACACATTTAAAATTGACCAAACTTCTTAGGCGTATTACTAAAACATGTATCTATATCGAGAATTGAAAGCGAATGACAAAAGTTTCTGTACTAATAATTAGATAGAGATGGTCCAATAAAAGACTTAAAATAGAAAAAAATTGTCATATTATTTTGAGGCCTTTATATAAAAATTATTTATTAGGTAAATTTGGTATAAAATAAATTTATAACATAAGTTAATAGGAAATAAAATTTACACCCTAATAAATGTCCTTAATTCTCTTTTACCCTACTGGTGATATATCTTAATGACAATCGTTAAGTAGAGTTCAGAATAAAAATAGGCATTTCCATTAAATATGTATTTTATTCCTTAAGGAATTTTTGTCTGCTTTGAGAATATCGGTAATTTTAAATTGTTATTTGCGCCGCTGTTTTAAAACCTAGGTATATTTTCTTTAATAAATATACAAAGTGTTACAAAAAACTTAATTGCATATTGTTAGAGCATAAAAGAAGCATTGCGGGAACTTTTCCTTTTAAAAATTGGGTTTTATAATTTTTTAATAGGAAATATGTAACAACTAAAAATACCTATTTAAATAAGCTTTACACTTTGCCAAACATTTTTTCTAAAATAAGTGTTTTTAAAATATTTTAGTTTTTGAAAAGATTACCACCTGCTGCATCTTGAGAACGAAAAATTTCCGAATTCATGCTCATATAAACTTTTCATTATATGTTCAAGAGTAGAATTTGTAGTTTAATTTTCTCAACACTATTCTGTAACGCCCTGTATATAAAAAGTTAATGTTTATATTCCCACATAAGGGGCAACAAAAAAATTTGTACTTAAAAAAACCTTCAAATAAAAATCTTAAACATTTCCCAAAATTTTCCTAATTATAATTATTGGGACAGTCAACATGGAAAACGAACAGAAATAGGACTGTCCGAAATGTTGTTATAAATTGGAATTTAGATAATAAAAGCGAGAAATTATTTAACTATCAAAACTTGATATTGTATAGGGTGTCTCTAAGAGGTACGGAATCACAATCCTGATGCTAAAATATAACGATCTTACCCATCTTACGTTAATCCAAAAGTCAATGATTTCGGAAATACAGGAAATGAAAATTTTAATCTGGTGTTAGTTTTTTTTTAAATAATTTTGTTAATAGTAGTTGTATTGTCACAATGTTTGGCTATAGTGGGTTTTGAAAGGTAAAAAAATCGGCTATAGTGGGTTTTGGAAAGTAAAAAATTAAAACATAACTACCTATTAGCCTGTAAAAATAAAATAGATTGGCGCAACAGATAAAAAGTTATCGTTAGTTAAAAATTTAGTGCAAGTTTAATTTGGCCCACACTTTATAATATGCTTAATCTTTCAGATTTCACCACCCCATATGGAGGTGTACAAATATTTTATTACTTATACCTTCTATAAAATACGATTTTACCCTGTCTATCTTTTTGGAACTTGTTATGATGTATTTCTGACACACGGAAGAAAAATCTATAAAAATATTTTCCAGATGTTTGACTTTAGTTATTTAGGATATTGCTTTCCAGGAAATACATATTACTTTTTGATGTTTCCAAGTCCTGTTTCGTTCCTTCAATTTATTTTTCTTCCTTACAACTTTGGGGAGGTATAAAAATAAAGCTTTTTATGAAAAATTTTGATATTACAGAGAAACTATGTAGTTTATGAGAATTTTGGATTTAATTTTATTTTATGCTTAAAAAGATGATTTAGGTAAATATTAGGCTTCTACTAGTAAATATCCAATATTTTATGTTTTATTAAATTGGGATGCATATTTATGTGTATAATTATAAAAACCTAAACTAATTTTTAACCGACGTTAAAAACCAGGAGGTTCTCAATTCGCCTGTATGTTTTTTTGTGTATGTTACGCGATTATTCAGGCGTTTGTGGACGGATGTTAAAAATATTTTTTTAAGAGTGTACTTTCGCGGTGGTCCCATAAAAACAAGTCAGGATCGCGAGACAGAAAGGTACTAGACCTTTTTTTTCTCTCAGCCGTACTTTATTCGTGCGTCAAATGTGCCTCTAGTAGTGTTTTTAGTTTTTAGACTACAGTAAAAATCACAAGCATGTGTAATTTGATCGGTTGAAACCGCTGCAGACGGTCATGCAAAACTGTCACATTGAGGAGATCATAGTTCTGATAGTTAAATCTTTTTTTTTTTTTTTTAATTTGCTTCAAACCAATTAAATTACCTGTGCTTGTATTTTTAGTTTATGTTTTCCGATTTAATAGTAATAATATTAAACTAAAAATAAAAAATAAATAGTTTAATAAAAATTGAACCGAATTCGACACAATAATAAAATCACTAAAAAGTAAAAAAAAAGAAGAAGTTGGGTAATAACATATGTGCTAAACTAATCAATGTTAATAACTGAATAAACAAAAGATTTTATACTTTAATTCCATAATATGGTATTACCCGACTTTCTTTTTATTTATTTATTTTTTTTATTATTTATTACTTTTTAGTGAGTTTTATTATTGTTTTAAAGTCGGGTTATTTTTTTTTAAACTGTATATATCCTTTCTATTTTAAATTTCCATTGCATTTACATGCAGTTTAAATTCAACCTGTAACATCTGTCTTTAACTTTTACCTAACCAAATGTTTACTTTCTACATTTATCTTAAAGTTTGGTGAACTTTAGCAAACCACAAACATTGTTTGTTAAATTTCATAAAACTTTTCTGGATCAATGTATAATAATCGTAAATTAAAAATGGGTTAATATTAAAAAGTTAAGGTATGCGGGATGTTTCAAAATGTATTACGAATATTTTTAAGATATGTTAAGCTTTGTTAGACAGAAAATAATTTTTATTTTTTTCTATAAACTTATGTACCAAGTCCCAAAATGCACCTTCTACGGACTACGGTCATCATATGTTGCACTCCCTTTAAAAAAATAATTGATATTAGTAACAATAAAAATGTGTCTATTTACGTACAAAAATTTTCGACATAGTAAATTAGTAAAACTTTACTAAATGTTACTTTAAAAGAATGTGCAGAGAGGATAAACAATTCCAATTAAAAGTGCTATGGACTGATGTAGCTCGTTTTACCAACTGTGGCATGTTTAACAGACATAACGAACCCATTTGGGCTCACACAAATCACTACTATGTTGCACAAAGGAGACCGCAAGTAAAGTTTGGGATTAATGACTGGTGTGGAGTAATAGATTTCACCATTCCTGGACCATTTATTTTTGAGAATACGCTGACTGGTATTTATTACCTTCAGTTTTTACAAAATCAACTTTAAGACATGATGGATGGCGTAGATTTGGAGACCCGTGCCGATATGTGGTTTAAGCATGACGGAGCGCCTCCCACATAGCCAAATAGATGTTAGAACCCAAGGTTAGTTTATATTTATAAGGTTGCGACATATCCTCAACTTTTAGGCGGTTCGAGGTCGGAGACGCAAGGAAGGGCACTCCACGGAAAAAGTTGGCAAGACTGGGTAAATCAAAGCTGCTGATCAATCCAGTGGCGTCTAGAATTTGCGTATTTCATTTGGCATTGTTTTGGAAGTGATATTTGTTAAAAGATGTAATTCCAAATGTTTTTTATTTAAAGTAAAAGAATTTACAACTTAATAATAATTAAAAACTGTTGTGTAAACGGTTGTTCTACTAATACAATAAACTGTATATCTCCGGCAATGAACAACATGGCCGAAAAATGGGAGATGTGACGTCATAACACGACAAAGCAATATGGCCGAATGTCGTGACCCTATATAGACCGACTTTGGTTAGAACCTACTTAAATGACACATATTCAAACTCGTGTATAGGTAGAAACGGACCTGTTTTTTGACGTCCTAGGTCTTCGGAACTTTCTGTTTTATACTTTTTTTTATGGGGGCTGGTAATAAACAAAGTGTACCAAAGGTCATACGCAACAAAAGAAGAATTAAGAAAATCTGTAATAAAATGTTTTAATAACATTGATAGGCGTTTTGTTTGAAAAGCTACTAATTCGGTTTTAAAAAGATGTAATTTGTGCGTAGCCAAACAGGGTAGAATTTTTAAAAATTTGTTTACATAATTAGTTTTTTTACTTTGTTTTAGCTATAATTAGTTCTGGTTAGTATTGCTATTTAAATTCATATTGTAGTAAAGGTAGTTGTTAAATCGATTAATAAAACTTTAATATTTAGCTGCAAATTCTTGTTATTTTTTTTTATTTACTTTAGAACGGTTTTTATTATAAAGATTTTGAAATATAAAATAAATATTTGTTTTTTTTTCTTTATCTAAAATGTCTTTATTACTAAAAGCCTACTATAAGAACTTAAAAAGAAACTTATATTAGCCAAGCCAGTAAAATTAATTCACAGATTTATGGAATAAAAACAAAATATTAAAATTTATTATGGTTAAAACTACGTTATTTTTATTAAAAGAATTTCTTAATATACATCGTTAAAAAGCTTATAAACAGACCTTTTTAAAAATGTCATAGTCAACTATGGTTTCTATTTGTGTGGCTGCTCCGGTTGTATTGGCAGCGTCAATCTCCGGAGTTAAGCAGTGAAGTGCGCGCCCATAACTTGGATGGCTGACCGGCGTTGTCGGTTTTGGGCAACGGCACGCGGTACCCAGCTATGGCAAAATGATGTATTCGCAAAAAACAAGTTTTGAGAAAATTGACTTCGAATGTTTTTTTGGTTTTTTCCATTTTTTCGTTTATTATCGCTCCGATTTATTTGAAATTTGAAATGTATATATTAGCTAATAGCGTCTGTGATTAGAACGTTAAAAATTTCTATTATTGCAAAGAAATTTGGCAATAAATTGAATAGATTGTTTTGCCATTGTAAATAATTTATTTGGTAAAACATAAAATTTTGGCAAGTCGGGGTACTGTTTGATACACCCTTTTGTTAAAGTAATTAAAACACAAGAATACGGTTAGTACTATAATAAACAATGTATTGTCGAATACGTTTTAGAACAAAATAAATCGTATAAACTTAAACTAAAAAATCTACAAAAAGTAAATGGTTCGCAAAATATAAAATAGTAAGTATATAACATAAGGATATTCTTTTAGAAAATATACGAAACTAATGAATCTAAATTCCCTCATCCAATATGTCCGGCGCATTAGGATTTTCAGGTAAATTTAGCCAAAACGCTCGTCTAGAAGATTTCATTTTTGGCACCAATTGCTCAACAATACCTTGTTTTTTGAAACTGATATTCCTCTATGGTTCATAGGGGTTTCTTTTGGCAGTGAGATAATTGCCCCTTTTTTAATGCACCCCCTGGTTTGGGTATATTCTTCTGATTTAAAATCGGTTTTATAGGAAAATTCATTTTCTCCTCGACAAAATTTTACACAGACCAAGTCTTTTAGATAAGGAATAGAGTTATCATTTTTTCTATTTAATGTTTTAAATTTGGATTCCAATTTCTTAAAATCCGAAATTTTCAGTTCTGTGACGCACATTCGTTGAGATGAAGTTTGACAAGCATCTACAAAATCTTGAAAATCCTCAATATTTCCCTTCTTTCTTATAACTTGTTCAATTTTTCCATGTAACCCGTCGGCTGCCATAAAGGTGTGTCCAGTTAGTAAATATTTTAAGGTTATTGATTCTATGGTATTAAGGTCACTATTAACATAGCATAAAAGAGAAGAGAACAACACCCAGTTTTTATTGGATGGTCTTCTTGTTGAGTACACGCCTAGAAAGAATGGGACCGCTTCGGTCCTGGTCCCGGGGTATACGAGCTGACCCTGTTCAGCCCTATTGACCCCTATGAACTGGCCGATCGCCTGAAACAAAATAAAAGAAAAACCCCCAAAAACCCAAAAAATTCTAATTTAAAAACGACGTTTCGGTGGCAAGTCTGCCACCGTTGTCAAGTTAAAAAATTAAGTTAAAAAATAAATATAAAATATCAACTAATATCTAAATTAGAAATGATTAAAATTTAGATTATTTTTATATCTCAAACTGAAAATAGTTTGACATATGTGTCATGAGTGACAAGTAACTGGTGTATTTATTATTTGTAGGACAAAAAAGGTAATAAGTTAGTTGATTTTTAGTTTTCCTGAAGATACTTCAGTATCGAGCAAAGGCAACCAAGTGTTATTTAAATTAACTGAAATTGATGCTACACAATTATCTTTATTTAATAATATATACGCACTTTCTTTGATTTTGCGTTTTTTAGAACAAGTTTCCTTTGCTAAAATACTCGAAGCATCCCAGTTTATTCTATGATTGTTATCAAATGCGTGTTGGCAGATTTTTGATTTATGAAATTCTGTGTTTTTAATGTATGATCTGTGTTCTTTTATGCGTTTAGCTAATGGTCTACAAGTTTCACCTATATAAAACTTATCGCATTCGCAAGGTATTTTATAAATGACATTTTTTGTATTTTCATTTAAGTTGTATGGTTTTGTTTTTGTTAAATGAGATCTAATGGTGTTTTGTGTTTTAAAGATTGTGCGAATATTAAATTTATTTCCTATTCGTTGAATTTTATTTGATAGTCCGGGAATGTATGGTAAAAATAAATTTGTAATAGGTCTATTTTGATTTTGTCTTATATTTGGATTTTCAAATTCAAGAAAACAATTATTTATAAAATCAAGAGGATAATTATTTTGAATTAAAATATCTTTTAAATAATCTTTTTCATTGTTTATATTTTGATTAGAACAAATGACTTTAATTCTATCAAATAGACTTTTTACAACTCCCTTTTTAACCATTATGGGGTGATTTGAGTTAAAGTTTAAGTATCTATTTGTATGTGTAGGTTTTCTGTAAATTTTTGTTACGAAATTGTTTAAATCTTTTTTATTAAAATGTCAAGAAAAGGTAGTTGTGCGTTGTTTTCTTTTTCTAAAGTAAACCTAATAGTTGGTTCTTGTGTATTAATGTGTGTTAAAAAATGATTCAAACAGTGTTCGTCATATTGGTATATAGAAAAAATGTCATCTATATATCTCCACCAAACTAAAGGTTTATATTGATAATTCTCTACAAAATTTGACTCAAAATTTTCCATAAAAATATTACTTAATAAAGGTGATAAAGGTGAACCCATAGCCATGCCTGAAGTTTGTTTATAAAAATCAGTGTTGTATTGAAAATATGTTGTTTTGACACAAAAAGTAAGTAGCTCAAGAATAGTGTTTATGTTTAGTTTGGTTCTTTCACCAAGATGGACATCATTTTCTAATTTATTTCTAACAATATTTAATGTTTTATCCACTGGGACATTTGTGAATAAACTAACAACATCAAAACTTACCAGTGTATTATTTGGATCGATATCAATGTTAGCTAGTTTCTCTAAAAAATGTTTAGAATTTTTAATGTATGTATCAGTATTGTTTA
This sequence comes from Listronotus bonariensis, assembly GCA_014170235.1. NCBI lineage: Eukaryota > Metazoa > Arthropoda > Insecta > Coleoptera > Curculionidae > Listronotus > Listronotus bonariensis. The sequence continues at coordinate 22,318 of JACEGR010003889.1, read as the reverse complement.
CTAAAGGATCTAAAATGTTAAGTAGAAATTTTGCTAGTGGATGTGTAGGTGAGTTAATACAACTTACTATAGGACGTAAAGGTATATTAGGTTTATGTATTTTTGGTACTCCGTAAAAGTGTGGTGTTTTACTGTTGTGTGGTGTGAGTTTAAATCTTTCAATATCTGTAAAATAGTTTTTATGTTTTTTTAACGTATTATAAATTTGTCGTTCAATATATTCAGTAGGGTCATTGTTTATTTTTGTGTAATTACCATCATTTAAAAGAGACATTATTTTATCATCGTATGTATTACAATCTATTATAACTGTTGCATTTCCTTTATCTGCAGGAAGAATTTTAATGGTATTGTCTCTTTTTAATGATTGTAATGCTTTTTGTTCAATTTGTGTTAGATTTTGTTTAATTTTAAAAGGTTTTTCTAACGCGATTTTTGTTCTAATCCTAAATTCGTTTTGGTGTTCTATTGGTAAGTTTTAACATGTTTCTTCTATGCAAGAAATAATGTCAAGCTTGGGAACTGTTTTCGGTGTAATTGCAAAATTTTGCAATTAATTTTTTAACTTGACAACGGTGGCAGACTTGCCACCGAAACGTCGTTTTTAATTAGAATTTTTGGGTTTTTTGGGGGTTTTTCTTTTATTTTGTTTCAGGCGATCGGCCAGTTCATAGGGGGCAATAGGGCTGAACAGGGTCAGCTCGTATACCCCGGGACCAGGACCGAAGCGGTCCCATTCTTTCTAGGCGTGTACTCAACAAGAAGACCATCCAATAAATGAATCCGCCTAACCAATATAGAGCATATCTCCAACCCAGTTTTTGTTCTGGCCAGAACAATTGTCAAGCCACAGAACAATATTCTTTGTATCACGATTCATATCCAGGAATTTTAAAAAAGAACAAGCTACTTCTTCGGCCTTTCTTCCGGCAGTTGCTTCGTGCCACAAAATGCAATGATGTTTCTCTTTTTTCTGCATAGAAGCGAACGTTTCATTAAACACTACCAATCGTGATAGAAAAAAGCTTCCTGCAACTGTGGCATTCGAGGAAGCATAAATACTTTTTGCATATCAACTGCAAACACTTTACATGTCTGGGTGTTTTAAGAGGCATCTTCTTGGTACATCTGTCTTCTAAGCTGGACCTTCAAAATATTATGTTAGAGAAAGTTATGTAGAAATGGTTTAACTCACCTCTTTTAAATGAACTTCTTTCTCTGCTAAATTTTCTGGGGTGGGGTTCATATCAGCTTGAATGCAAAATCCACATTTTACTGAATGTACATTATAAAATGCTATATTCATTGCATCTACGGTTTTTCGATATAGTTCGTAACCTACAGGATTAAGCGGGAATTTCTGGCTATAATCGTAGTGCATGCTTTTTATAGACAGATCGGAAGGCAAATACAGTCGTTTGGGGGCATGTTCCCTTTTATAATGTGAAGGTCTTGGTTTATAGGATAATATATGTTTCTGAAGATCTGTAATATCTTTTTTATTTTTAGGCGCATGTCGTCCTCTCTGATCCGGTAAGGGTGTCAGTCTTTGATTTCCATGTTCATCCTTGCAACATTTTAGCGTATGATCTATAACACTTGTACTCTTATATCCTAGAGTCTTGAGAAAGAACTGTTGACACACTGGAAAATTAACTTTTCCACTTTCTTTAAATATAGGAAATGTATATGTTCTTGTATAGGTTCTTCTGGTATCTTGCACTTTTCTTTTAGCAAGCATTTCAGAAACGTGATTGTTAATCCAGATTTTTCGACAGTCATTATTTAGCTCCCAAAAATGGTCATGAATTTGTTCTCTCTGAGTAGTATCAATCTCAGAATAACATTTTTTGAACAACACTCTCCGATATCAATCAGGGGATGTTTCCGTCGCTCATTTTCTAGGCGCTCAGTTGATGTTCTGCATCTTTTTTCTTCTTCTTACTTTCGTTATTTTCGCATGTATTAATATCCATGGGAGATTCGCCATTTTGATCCATTATTTTTTCTGCGTCTTCTCTTCTATCTTGCTCGATTACTCTTTCCTCTATTCGTACATCTGGTGTTTTAAATGTTAGTTTTTCCTTGGCCTTGGGCTGTTCATGTTTACCATTATTTATTTCGTCCCCTATGTGCTCACTAATTTCTTCGTCACTATCTGGGTTACTTAGTTCTAAGTATTCTTTTTTGATACGTTAGATATATTGTTATTATTAGCAACCTCTAAAACAGCTATCCTAAAACAAAGAAGATAAATCATTCAAAATAATAATTAGCTATTATTATAGGTAATGAATTTGAATGTATTTAAAGATGTACCAAAAAAACATGCCATTCCTAATACTATGTAATTATACCATTCAATATTTATTTATTTCACTAACTTTTTAAATTTGTAAAGTTTTTCACGTTACGCTCACATTCGTCTTCCGAACTACTACTGCTACTTCTTTGAGGATTAATATAATCCGGATCTGCCAGATCATCATCACAATCATCGGGATCAAATATCATCATTTCATTACTATTCATAACGTTTTCCTAAAGCAAGACAGTATAATAATTATTTTAAAACACGCGGCATTTTTTGTAGATTTTAAAACCTAACCTCAATTATTATTAGTATTTCTATTTGCTTAATCTTACAATAAATATATCAGGAATTAATTTATTATTGAATTACGTACCTTAATTTCGCTATTTTTTACCATTTCCATAATCCTTTGGGCTCTTGATGACATGATTTGGCAAATATAAAACGGGATAAAACAGGAACACAACCACTTTATTTAAAATCAAAGTTCATACTGAGGTAAAACAGTGTACTATTCCAATACGCGTTGATTAACCTATCACAAAACATAGTCTCTGCAATGGTAAAAAGTGTATTCAACAATACATTATTTTACCATTGTTTTGTATTATGCAAATAGTCAGTAATCCAACGGTATCATACAATAGCTTGTTTTACATATGGAAAGTGTGTTAAAATATGTCACTTACCTTCTTTTACCATTGTAAATTAGTCGAATAGGTGATAATACACTGTTTTGACGAGAATGTAGCTAAGGAATCATAAAAGATATGACTGTGGCAGTTAGAGCTATCGATAGATCTTTTAAAGTTATGTCAAGCTATCGTAAAAAGTAGATATTGGAATTTTTGCGAATACATCATTTTACCATAGCAGGGCAACGCGGTGTTCTGCTCGGGGTTGAACGAACGGACCGAGCAGCAACTATCCAAGTTATGGAATGAATGGTGTGTGAATGGGAAGGAGTAGGGGTCAAGGAACAATAAGCCTTCAGGCTGCCCCAGATAAAGCGTGTAGTATAAAATAGCATACATTTATTAAGATCAACAAAAAAGGCACCTTTCAGTAAAACAAAAGAAAAAAACACTATGTAAGAATTTGAACCACAGGGCAAGTATGTATAACCGCCAAATTTAATATTTAAACACAAGACAATTTTGGAAAAAAGAAAGTAGAGACCTAACTCTAAAATCTGGGTGTTTTTATTGTCGACTGCTATATGTTAGGAAAGGGGGATGAAGGCCTTTTTTTAGCTGATTAGTTCTGGTTATTTGGTTAAATAGAACATTTTCTAAATAGTGCTGAAAGTGCCACCAAATGCGGAAAAGGCACTTTCACACGTGTTAGGAACGCTATTTTTTCTATGAGCGTAAGGAAAACATTAAAACCAAATGTTATTATTTTCTATTTATTATTTTAATACAATGCTACCTAATACCCTACTTATACTTATTATTAATGTTGGTAAATAAAATTCTTCATTACGACTCTTTAAGAGTTGTTTCAAAATTTTTGTACTTTTCCGCACTAGTGGGAAAAACTTACACTTTCAGAACTAAAATACGTGCGCAAAAGTGACTTTTTGGCACGCGAGTAGAAAAAATACATTTTTTAATTTTTTCATAAATCTACTTTCTGCTACCATTGTATTTTTTTAACTGATACACGACGTTTCAGGTGGTGTCCATCTCCAAACATTTTTAAGTCATGACTAAAACTACTTTTACAAGACTATGACTTATACAAAACTATGACCTATACAGGGTGCTTTTTAAAGGTCTGTAAAAAATGCTACCATAATCTTCTTGGACTAAAGTATAACGATCTAACGCAATTCCCCTTAGTCGAAAAGTTGATCGTTTGCGAGAAACAGGTTGTCAGAGTTTCTATTTTATATTAGTTATTTTTAATATTTTATTTATTATTAAAAACTTAATTACAAAATTTGGTAAAAGAGAGTTTTTTAAATAACAAATATTTGCTGTTAAATATCCAGGGAGCAACCTGCAGTCCTTTGCTTTTGTTTAAAATGTCATTACTCTTGTTTGCCTAAATATATTATGATTCTAGTAAAAAAATTATTTCTTTCTAATTTTTTGCATAAAAAGTTTACCTAATAATGCTGCGAGCAACGGTTTTAAGGTATTTTAGATTTAACATTTTATTTCACATAAAAAATTTCTTTTACCCGGGTTTCTTTAAAAGGTCTGTACAAATTCGTACTACAATTGCTTTACGCCAAAATAAAACGATTTAATCTTTTTGCCTTAGTTGATCGTTTGCGAGATACAGGGTGTCCGAGTAAAAAAATAGATGGAATATTTGATACCCTGTATCTTGCAAACCAGCAGCCTTTCCATTAAGGTAAATTGCATTAAATATATGTCCAAAGAATTTGTGCCACCACTTTCTACAGACCTTTAGGACACTACCAGGTGGCATAGATAAAGCGTGAACTAATGCAATGGAAAACTTTTGTATGGAATAAAATGTTTAACCTAAAATATATTAAAAACGATTGCTCGTAGCGATATTAATGAGAAATACCTTTTTGTGCAAAAAATATTGCAAAATAAAAATTGTCTACCAAAATTAAAATATACGGAGGCAAAAAAGTTAAGACACATTTAACCTTAGCAAAGGACTGTAGGTGGCTCCTTCTACATATTACGATAAAAGCATTAGCATATTTCGATTCTCTACTCTAAAAACGTTTTAATTTCTCCATTATGTCTTTTAACCAAAACGTCCAGGCAAGATAGAGCCGAGTTTTGTTGTTTCTTCATTGTGTAAAGTTTATAATAGGTTAAAGGTCATTTAGATGTTTTTGGAAGATTTGCAGTTCTTCGTTATTACCTGGCCATACAATGAAAGTATTATTAATATACCTAAGCTAAACTTTGGGTTTAGTTAGTGTAGTTTTTATTTTCTCTTTTTCAAACCATTTCATGTAAATGTTTGCTTTTTTATTTAATTTATTTTTTAAAGTGATTATGCTAAACGTATTCAATACCCCTTCTGAGTAACGTACCCCAGGTGGCGTATTTGGTACAAAAAAAATTACATTGCCACAATATTTAATTGTACATAACTGCTCTCCTTTAATTTAAAAGCGTTAGGATTGTAAAAAAAACAATCATGACACAATATGGGTATTTACCAAAAGTTTTTTATCATCAGAAATAAACATTACCAAATAAATAATAGTTTAAAAAAACTAAAAAACACGCTTTTATATGCAACCGAACTAAAAATTAGAAAATAATTTTTCATTACAAAGAGTTTGTCACTTCAGAATAAAAGCGTGGGGTGCTTAATATATTAAATGTTATAATAATTTTTTTTGAAATACAAAGCAATATAGCACCCCACGCTTTTATTCTGAAGTGACAAACTCTTTGTAATGAAAAATTATTTTCTAATTTTAGTTCGGTTGCATATAAAAGCGTGTTTTTTAGTTTTTAAACTATTATTTATTTTTCATTTTTAGTTCGATATATCAATTAGTTTTCTGCGGTCATGTGATATTGAAATGTTTCACAAACTATTTCGTAATCTAATCATTTCATTTAAAGCTTCACTGCTGCATGGGGTTTCAGAACGCAACTACTCCGAACAAGTTTCTGTCAGCCTTATGCTGAGAGTACGTCCGAAACTGCATGCATGCGCAGATCGCGCACTAGCTCTTTCTCGGTTACTCTCCTACAGAAAATCTATAAAGGAATTTATTTATCCTGGCGATCCTAATCAGGATAACGGGATACTGTTTGCAGATTATTGCATTGTCATGGGTCCTTGATACGTGTGGAAAGAAAGAATAGCTGGAAGTTGGTAAAAATTAGGCTCAAAGATTCCGTTACATAGATAGATAGATAGATAGATAAATAGATAGATACAACCCAAGCTAATAAAAGCGTGTTAAAAAACTGTGGTGAGCAGTGGTGCAGAAGCTAAAGGCATGGTTTCGCTGGTGCGTCTAACGACTGCGACTTATCGTCGCGTTTAGATGCGGGAAGCAGTCGCTAATCGCGATAGACGTAAGCTGGTTTCGTTGGAGCGTCTCGCATCTCGTTTGAATTGTTTGGTTGTGTCATCTAACACAGCTAAATACGTAAGTGTATATGTATACCGGGTATTACAAAATGTTGCTTGGAAAATTAAAGGGCAGATAGTACATCAGAAAATATAAAGGAGAGGTTATATAAACATGGGTCCGCAAATGTTTCATTCTAAACTCATGTTAAACTTTTTAAAAAGTTTACAAAATTAAAAACAATTTTTTTAGAAATAATGTTGTTGCTACATATTTGTTCATAAAAATTTAAAAAAAAAATTCGGAATGCTTCTTTAATGGTGTTAAAATATACAATTAAATGTATTTTATTTCTTTTTTCTCGTAAACTAAACAAGATAAAAAAATGAAGTTATATAAAAGCTAAATTTTTATTTGCTCACCCCTTATTGCCCGAAATAACAATGCCAAATTAAAATAAAATTGGGTAAAAGATCTTAAGGATAAACAAAAACAAACATTTTTTACCAGTTTAACATCCTGTTTCTTGAAAACGAGGAATTTGCGCACCCCTGTTTATGAAAACTTTTTTTATATTTTCAATAAGAGAATCTCCCCTTATATGTTTTAAATACCATTTTCTAACACCCCGTATATTAAGAAAGAATAAAAGTGAAAAGTTATATTGCTTCATTAAAATACGTAATTTTGTTGCAAGAGGAAGAAAAAAGATGAGAAGCTATTACTATATCAGTATTTGTTTTTCTGGACAGGAGTAAAACGCAAGAAATATTTAAAAAAAATAATATTTTTCATTGCTGATTAATCATTTGAAATAAGAAAAAAATTGAAATTTTTTCGCTTAAATATAAACCTATTTCATTTTGTTTTAAAGCTTATTCTAGACAACTTAACAAAGCCTGGATCAAACGCAGTAAAATTTCCGCCACTGAGGAAAGATGTTCACCAAATTTTGTGACGAGCAGTGGTGCAGGGGCTAACGTGCCAGCCTCTCACCACAGCGATCCGGGTTCGAATCTCGGAATCGGACATCGGATTTTTAATTGCTCGTCACCCCACAGTTGGCAATGGCAAACCACTGTGTACTATTCTGCCACTCCTAGGTAGCAGTTATTTAAAAAAAAACGTTCGTAGTGACACTACCGCGTTGTCTAAAAGGTGCTGTGCAATGCAACTGCATGTTTTAGTGCTTGGATAACGTTGACGGAACTCAAAAATGGGTTAAACATCCAATAACTCGGCACTCACGGTACACTGGTATTTAGGCGTGCAAGCCTTCGCAAGATGTCATAAAGATTAAAAAAAACAACTTTCTTATACGTGACTTGATAAAAAAAAATGGAGTAAAATTTTGGTTATTGTCAGTGTACCATGTATGATGGCTGAGAAGGGTTTAGTTATAAACACACGTTTATAAAAATAATAATAGTAAACTTTAAAATACACTAAATGTGTGCTATATAAAATAGGACTTGGGATTAACTTCAAAAATATCAAGAAAGAATCTTATTTACATTTTTTAAGCTCTGTTTTTTAAAAGTTTCTGTCAATAAATTTAGTTTTTTGACTCTAGGGTCATTGGCGTAACTACAGTGGTGACCAGCCCCCCAGAAAAAAATACCATATACAGGAATGTGTACATATAACGTTTCAGGCCCCTCCAGGGTGTTGGAAGGCCCTCCTGTAGACCCTCCCCAGCTTTGATGGCTAGTTACGCCTATGTCTAGGGTATGTTAGTTTTTTGTCTTTTTGCAAAAGATTTAAACTAATAGCAGCTGCAAGACACATATAAATTGGAATTTTATATATCAGTCGTGTAAGAAATTTTCCAGCTTTTTTAATACTGAAATACCTAAAACATTATTTTTCCCCATTGTGCTACTGTAATTGGTTTCCGTTATGTATAGACGTTTGTGATATAGTACAGTAATAAAAATTTAACTTTTATTGAAAAGTAGATATAAAGAAAATTATAGAACGTAAAATTGTGTTGTTGTAGTTATTATGGAATTTTTTATGATTACGGTAAGTAAAAGAAATTTTACCTTTTTAATGGACATTTCATAAAAAAAAAACAATTATGACACAATATGGACATTAACCACAAAGTCTTTTAACATCTGAAATAAACATTGCTAAAAAAAACGTGGCGAGCTTAGTGAAGGGGCTAACGCGCCATCCTCTCACCGCAGCGACCCGAGTTCGAATCTCGGTTCCCTTCTGCTGGTTTTTAATAGCTCGTCACAGATGGTAATGGCAAAGCCTCTGTGTAGTGTTCTGCCAATCCCAGGTAGTAGGTATTTAAAAATAACGTCCGTGGTGGCACTACCGCGTTGTCTAAAAGGTGCTGTGAAATGCAAAACTGCATGTGTCAGTGCTTCGATAACGTTTACGGAACAGGATAAAAAGTGGGTTAAATAAATATCCAATAACCCGGCACTCACGGTACACTGGTATTTAGGCATAAGCCTTCGTGAGATGACACAAAGATAAAAAAACACAGTCACTGGTAGGCAAAAATGGCCTGAAATGACATACTCAATAATTTATGCCCATATTAAAAAAATAATAATGCGATTTAGTATAACAAATACTTGACATAGTCAATAATTTTCGCCCATATTTAAAAAAATAATAATGCGATTTATTATAACAAATAGTAAGTGCCTTTATTACCTAATCTAAGTCATTAATTAAACTAAAGTTATCCCAATCCAGCTCAAGCAAAAAATATAACGACCATTTTTTATAATTTTTCAAAGTAACTACATTTTAGGCATCGTGTCGGATAAAATGACACAATAGTTTAGGCTAAAATGGCATATACAATCAAGAGATGATTTCAAAAATTTTATAATGACAAAACCACATAAATTTAATAAATTTAAAACCTATTTGTATTAAAAACATTTTATTGTTACAAAACTATGTAACTTTGCAAAAATACACAAATTATAAATTGATTAGAATTATTTTGAGGTTGGTGAATTTCTTAATGTTGAGCGAAAAAAATAGGGGCATCCTCCTTAAGGATAATTTTAATACTAAGTGGAGTAATCATATTACATGCTCCAACACGTTTTAAAAGGTCGCTGCCAATGCGGGAAATTCAAAAATTATAAAGTGTGTAATTTAACCCGAATATGTTATTTTAAGCCAGGTTCCCCTACCTTATGTTTATCTTTTCTTTTTTATAGGCAATTTTTTCAAAATTCGTTTATTGTAATAAAAAAATGCTAGATACTAAATATTTATACATATATAACTGTGGCCGACTTGCAGGTGTTTATTTTTAATAAGCGTACAAAAGAAATTTTGGTTTTTATTAGTGTTTACCTACTTAGTCTTCTTCCTAAAATTGGGTTTTTCCTTTTTTAAAAACAAGCAATAAATAAATTGGCTTCTAGGTCCTAATAATGAAATTAAACAAAAAAATAATATAAACCTATTGACATGCAAAATTGTAATATTGCACCGAAGTGGCTCTGTTGCTTTATTTATGTTCTTAAGTAAGTTTCGTCAAAAAATCTCTTTCTTAAAAAGTTAGACACGAAATTATTAATTTGCCAACTTATTCTATTTCTATATTTTAAACTAATAACTAAATCTTTGCAATTGTATTTTTCTAATATTACCTGGGGTCCTTAGATTAATTTCCGCCCAATCATGGTTACCGAGATGTAATATTAAAAATGGCTTTAAAAAAATTAAGTAAGCATTAAAAGTTTGTAAAATGTCACACACCAAATAAGAATTTTCTTAGGAATCCAAAAATTATTAAAAATTGGAGGGTGTTTTATTTAAAAAATCAAAATTAAAGCCCCATTTCCACCCTAAGCGAAAGTGACTGAAAAATTAAATATATGCGAAAAATTTTCTTTTTTCATATTATTTACCTATACCAAGTCTCATTTTGATAAATCCTATACTCTAGGAGTTATGGCTTGTCTAATAAATTTGTTGAGACCCGGTATTATCAGGACACTAGGGAATTATTTACATATATATATATATATATATATATATATATATATATATATATATATATATATATATATATATATATATATATATATATATATATATATATATATATATATATATATATATATATACGGGGTTAGTAAAAAGTACTGCAACTCTTAAATATCTTAAAAACCAATAAAGCTACTAAAGCTACATTTACCAAATTTAATATATAAAAGGTACCGGGTCTGAAGAATTTATTAGTAATATCGGCACCGTTGCCAGATTTTTCAGTTTTGTGCTACACGTATCTTTTTAGTTTTTTTTAGAATGCCCTATATATTTAAATTGCAATAAATGGCCAAATTTAATAGGTCCACAAATCTTCAAAATTCTATTTTCACTTGCTGCTAACACAACATTTTAGCTAAGAAGTTCAGATGCGCTCAAGTATCTCTAAAACGGCTTAGGCTGCGTTTACGAATTTCGGTATTAAAGGTTTTTGGGCAAGTAGAATTGTAAATTGATAATGTCATTGTTGCCAGATTTTTTAGTTTTGCGCTACACGTAATATTTGTGACATTTTAAACGAATGGCCCTATTTACTTTAGTTGCAAAAAGAAGCGTGCCAACTTTAGTAAGATTCCAAATTTTTAAAATCCAATCTTTACAAGTTATCCAGGTATGACAACACCACAATTTTATTAAAATTTAAAAACAATATCACTGATCAATTAGGCATGTTTAAAAACCCCCAAATACCAAATCTTAGTTTTTGCTAGAGGTGTAGTGTATTATATCTCGGCAATTATTAGGGGCAGTATTTTGGAAATTAAGAAACTTACCAAATTAATTAGATAATTTAAAGCAACAAAAATAAAGGGGCATTCCAATAAAAAATATACGTGTAGCACCCAACTGGAAAATTTTTCAACAGTGTCGTTATCATTGTTTAATTTCGCATGTCTAAAACACCCTATATACCAAAAAAGGTAAATGTAGCTTTAGCGGTTTTAAAGATATACAGGGTGTCTGTAAAAGGTCTGTACAAAATGCTACCATAGACTCCTTGGGCCAAAATTCAACGCTCTAACGTAATTTACCTTTGTCGGACAGTTGATAGTTTGCCAGGTACAGGATGTCAAAATTTCTATTTTATTTTAGTTTTTTTTTAAATTAACACCTGTCTATATTTTTGCCGTTAAATATAGAGGCAGCATTACTTTTGTTTGCCTTGGTATATTATGATTCTAGTAAATAATTTATATTATACAATATTTTTGCACAAAAAATACTTAATAAATATCGCTACGAGCAACCTTTGAGATATTTGGGATTAAACGTTTTATTTCACATAAAAAATTTCCTTCGCATTCCTTCACGCCTTATTTGGGTCACTCGGATTACTTGAAAAGGTCTGTACAAATTGGTACTATAATTTTCTTATGCCAAAATACAATGATTTAACCAAATTTGCCCCAATTAAAAAGTCCATGTAAAAGAAATACATGGAAAATTTAACATCCTGTATTTTGCAAACCAGCAACCTTTCGACTAAGGTAAATTGCATTAGATCGTTGTTTGGCCCAAAAATTTGTTCTATCATTTTGTACAGACCTTTTGGACACTACCAGGTGGTCCAGACAAAGCGTGAACTAATACAATGAGAAAATTTTGTATGGAATGAAATGATTAATCCGAAATTTCTCAAAAACGGTTGCTCGTAGCGATATTCTTTAAGTATACCTTTTATGTGCAAAAAATATAAAAGAACAAAAATTTTCTACCAAAATTAAAATATACTAGGGCAAAAAAGTTATGACACTTTGAACCAAAGCAAAAGACTGCAGGTGGCTCCCTCTACATTTTACGACAAAAACATTATATTTCGATTCCTTACTCTGAATTAGCTTCCAATGCTGAATTTTGTAAAAAAAATTCGTATTATAGGTAAAATATTTAAAATAACCAAAATAAAATAAAAACATTTGACTAAGGTAAGTTGCGTTAGACCGTCGTATTTTGGTCCAAGAAATTTGGGGTAGCATTTTGTACGGACCTACCAGGTGGTTCAGACAAAGCGTGAACTAATACAATGAGAAAATTTTGTATGGAATGAAATGATTAATCCGAAATTTCTCAAAAACGGTTGCTCGTAGCGATATTCTTTAAGTATACCTTTTATGTGCAAAAAATATAAAAGAACAAAAATTTTCTACCAAAATTAAAATATACTAGGGCAAAAAAGTTATGACACTTTGAACCAAAGCAAAAGACTGCAGGTGGCTCCCTCTACATTTTACGACAAAAACATTATATTTCGATTCCTTACTCTGAATTAGCTTTCAATGCTGAATTTTGTGAAAAAATTCGTATTATAGGTAAAATATTTAAAATAACCAAAATAAAATAAAAACATTTGACTAAGGTAAGTTGCGTTAGACCGTCGTATTTTAGTCCAAGAAATTTGGGGTAGCATTTTGTACGGACCTTTTAGAGACACTCTGTATAAGAGTTCCGGTACTTTTACTAACCCAGTATGTTATAACATTATAATTATTTACATATATCTGTTTACGAGTTAGTTGTTAGTTCTTAATTATTAAAGCTACATTAATCACATTTGAAATAGCATAAATTTATTTAAACCACCGAGCGAATCAAATTGATCAAATTAATCAAGATCCTTTCCATTCACAGTCTACATCCACAAACACGATAAAAAGACGTTATTGCTTTTGGCATGTTTTCCAGCCCCTTTAACGTTTCTCTCATTCAGAAGTCGAATTTGATTTTATAGTAAGAAGTGACGAAATGATAAAAACAACTATTGTATTTTATGGCGTGGGAAGGAGTTTTGGAATAAAGTAAATTTTAAGGAATGTTTTACTGTAAAAAATTAAGGCATAAAAGTCGTACAGGGTGTTTCAAAATTTCCCATTTTTCTGCGATTACAATATATAACACTTTATTATTTTGCGTTGTTCTAAACAGCGGAACTTACAAAACAATAGTTGACCATAGATTGAATCAATATAATTATTCTTTATTTATTTTTTGTTTGTTTTGCTGTTTAGAACAATGCAAAATATTAAATGTTATACATTGTTAAAATCGAAAAAAACATACACTAAAATTTCTCAGTAAACTTTTTTAAAATTCCTATTGTTATTTGTATGATACATATTTTTATTCATAAAAAGCTGTACAAGTATAAAACAGACGGGATAGGTAATGATTTTTGTGGGAGGTTCATATATGTCAAAGGTTTTTAATAAAATAAAACTTTGCTGTACACTCGTTTTTAAAATATCTTGTTGGCAATGTTTAAAAAATTTTGACTTTATCAATAAAAAATGCCACGTCAATTACCCACCATTAAAAAGTTTAAAGAGTCTGCAGAATAGACGAAGGATAAATAATTACTAAGTGTTTTTATTTATTTGAATTTGATTTATTTACATCTATGCTTATATTGTGAACACCCTGAATAGGGGGTATGTAAAATTTAATAATTAGACTATTTATTTTATATATTTTGGTATTAGAGTAAGCACATCCTAAATTTAAACAAATATTTTTTTCAAACCTCTGCGCTGCTGGATTTTTTCAAGGAACAATAAAAATTTCTAGATCATAAAATAAATTGCGAGGGTTAAAAGTACGTGTTTAATTATCTAAATACCCGAGTTTAACTTTGTATATACAGGGTGTAATTTATTTGATGACTATAAATGCAGGATATGATTCCTAAGCCTATTTTAGAAAAAAAGTTTATATAAACATATCTCCTGAACCTCATACCATTTGAGCAACAGGGTGTTAAAGTTTTAAGAAAAAATCGTTTTTATCTTATAACTTTAAAACTTCTCGAGATATTTTTATAAAATTTGGCACGCACCTACTAAGCATCAATAGGACATTTTTAATGTAGAAGATTTACAAATATTTTGAGCAGACGATATAAATATATAATATATTTTTCAAAAACAAAAAATGTTGCGTCATTGCTTTTTTAAAACAATAATAATTTAACCTCTTGATTTTTTTGTCCGAAGAACCGTTTTCGCGTAAAAATTAAAAATAGGGCACCAGACTACTGGTTTAAAATAACATTGCTATACCAAAAATGCATCAAAAAGGGTTTTTATTTTTTCCGCGCAGCCGGTGCACCAAACAAAGAAAGCTAAAGAGGTCAAATTTGATGCAAAATAAATGGTAATTTTAAAAATAGTTTCTATTTCTGAAAAAAGCAATGGCGTACAATTTTTTTAAATCCCCAGTATACATCTTATTCGGACGCCACTGGTAGACGTAATAAAAAGTCTGTTACATTAAAAAAAGCCTATTGGTCATTGGTAGGTGCATCCTAAATTTTATGATAATATCCTAAACAGTTTTAAAGTTATGGTGGAAAAACGATTTTTCTTAAAACTTTAACACCTTGTAGCTTGAAAGTTAGGAGGTTTAAAACATATGCTTGTATAAACTTATTTTCTAAAATAAGCTAAGAAATCATACCCTTCATTTTTAGCCATCAATTAAATTACACAAATTGACCAAAGAATTGGTATAAGAAAAAATCATAAAAAATAAGAAGTAAAAGTGAAGTTATGTAAAAAGTTCTAGTTTAAGCCAGCACGGACTACTCCGAGTACGGAGTATGCCCGTACTATATTAAGTTAATTGCTTTAGTTTATTTTCAAATGCCAAAAGGGTTTTTGTAGTCTAATTGTGAAATGCAAAGATACAATGTTTACGTATGCAGCTAAATAAAAGATGACCAATATAAACAAATGTAAGCTAAACTTAAGCCTTTTAGCAGAAAGCTGTTACTGGCTATGGTAAAAGATGCACTTTTACCATGGTCACCTTTAATTTACCTTATTTGCGTTATTAAATTATTATTGTAATTTTTTTTGCCATAACAGTCAATAAAATTCCAAAATTATATTAAGATTGTTTAAAATAAAACATGATTACTTTTGCATGACCTACTTTCTAGCCGATATACTACTACTAATAAATGACAAAATATGCAATAGCTCAGAAGTGGAATAAACAGGATAAAAAGTGGTAAATTCTAAAAAGGTTATTTTTTTAAGCATTTTTATACTTGAATTTTATACAGTTGTTTAAGTTACAAAAATTAATAAATAAGTCAAAAATGGGTCATTTCAAAAAAAAATATATAAAGCATATCTGCTATCTGCATAAAAAATGGCCAAAAAAGTTTTTACAGAATTAAAAAATCTTTAAAAATAATATAAAGGATTTAAAAAAACGCCAATTACGGTTTTTACCAGTGTGTTTGGCTTGAAATTTAGGCTTGCAAACGGGGTCAGTTTTGTGTAAAACATACAGAAACATGAGTTTCCTATAAAAAGTGTCGAATTTGACCCACCCTGTACATGCAGTTATTTAATATTATTATTTTGAACATTACTATTTTAAGTTTTTTTAGAATTAATTTGGGGAATTTAAATGATGAAAGTTTGTATTCATTCAAACTAAATCCTCTTACCTTATCAAGGTTTAATACAAGTGCAAAGGCGAAGAAAACAAGTGTGTTTTTCGTTTACGTAATGTATGCCTAAAACAAATCACATTTTATAAAAGTGCTTTTTCTTAAGTATAAAAAAATCTTATTTTCTTTGTTGGAAAATACGCACACATTGTGTTTTCGCATACTTGTTTTATCAGTTTAATTTTCAGCATTCTTTCGATGTTTTATAAATGGTTTCGCTCTGCTTCTTTGATTTTCGCTGGTAGTAAACCCATTATAGCTTTCTTTGCGGCATGCAATATATTAGCAGGAATATTAATAAATCTTTTAACTTTTACTATCGCACATTTTGTAAATCTCATTTGTTACACAGATTGATCACCAAGAACTTTGGGTCTTTGTTTTATAAAGAACGTAAAAATAAAAATATTTTATTGTATATCGAAGCATAATAGAAAATTAGTCGATGTTGCCAGTTTTACAAAAGGTATGGTGGTAAGGTCTACAGTCACGAAACCATAAACCTCATAATTCACATGTTTCGGGTATCGGACAGAGTAGGTTTCTTGACTGTAACCTTACCATTTTTGGCACAATTTTTAAAAATTGCATTTAAAACATTGTGGTAAACCTGTCAAAATTCCCATGGGTTAAAGCGCCGCTTTCATATATGGCGGTATAAATATTCGTAGTAGAAATGTCAAAAAAACCCCCTAAAATCGGTTTTAAAAGGGTTATTATCATGAAGTCAGTTTCATTGCTGGTCCAGGCACTAAAAAACCAACTAAAAGAACTACTTTTAAAAACAACATTTACGAAAGCTAAACGCTCGACTAATTTCTCATCTCATTTTTAATTGAGCTAGTAGATAAGAACAGATACAGACCGTGCACATTTGCTTTCATGAATAAACAGATGGGACAACATATGTCGTTGGTAAAGAAGTGTATAAGTTTGTTTAAATATGGGTAAAATGTAATATTGGCTAATATTGATGTTTTCTTCTAACAATATATTATTCAATTGTTTTTGAAAGAACAGGCAGTTTCTGCCTAAAAGATATTTTTTATTGAATAAATGTTTGATATTTTTCAGCATATTTATTAAGCAACAGTTTACTTCAATTATTTGCAAAAAAATCCTAATTTGTCCTACTGGAACACCAGTAAACTGAGTTTTTTTTAACCTATGGTTTGATTCCTAGCCAAGGAGACATTTTTGGGAAGTAGTTGTTTACAAATGGGGTCCATGCACTATTGCATTGCACGTGTTATAAAAATGAATGTTTCAGTGCTTGGACAACGTTGACGGAACAAGGGAAAAGATGGATTAAAGGCCGAATAACCTGTTACCCAAGGTATTTTGATACTTAGACATGAAAGTACGTAAAGTGTCACAAAAATAAAAAATAAAACACCAAATATAATTTTCTTAAGGAGGTTTTTTTATGGATTTAACTATATCTGGAGGTTTGGGCATGTGGAATTTAACGGTGATATCGGCATTGTTGTATAGTTTCAATAAAGTTATGACAATTTAATCGTCTTTTATTATATTCCGTAAAAGCATTAACTTAGTATCAATTAGTTAAATGCACCATTATTGTTACCTTTTACAAGAAATTTTAAAAGCATGCATGTCATAAAAGTACACATTGTGTTTGCACTCTATTTATCATAAGAAAGACCTACATAACACATTTGACTAAGGTAAGTTGCGTTAGACCGTCGTATTTTGGTCCAAGAAATTTGGGGTAGCATTTTGTACGGACCTTTTAGAGACACTCTGTATAAGAGTTCCGGTACTTTTTACTAACCCAGTATGTTATAACATTATAATTATTTACATATATCTGTTTACGAGTTAGTTGTTAGTTCTTAATTATTAAAGCTACATTAATCACATTTGAAATAGCATAAATTTATTTAAACCACCGAGCGAATCAAATTGATCAAATTAATCAAGATCCTTTCCATTCACAGTCTACATCCACAAACACGATAAAAAGACGTTATTGCTTTTGGCATGTTTTCCAGCCCCTTTAACGTTTCTCTCATTCAGAAGTCGAATTTGATTTTAGAGTAAGAAGTGACGAAATGATAAAAACAACTATTGTATTTTATGGCGTGGGAAGGAGTTTTGGAATAAAGTAAATTTTAAGGAATGTTTTACTGTAAAAAATTAAGGCATAAAAGTCGTACAGGGTGTTTCAAAATTTCCCATTTTTCTGCGATTACAATATATAACACTTTATTATTTTGCGTTGTTCTAAACAGCGGAACTTACAAAACAATAGTTGACCATAGATTGAATCAATATAATTATTCTTTATTTATTTTTTGTTTGTTTTGCTGTTTAGAACAATGCAAAATATTAAATGTTATACATTGTTAAAATCGAAAAAAAACATACACTAAAATTTCTCAGTAAACTTTTTTAAAATTCCTATTGTTATTTGTATGATACATATTTTTATTCATAAAAAGCTGTACAAGTATAAAACAGACGGGATAGGTAATGATTTTTGTGGGAGGTTCATATATGTCAAAGGTTTTTAATAAAATAAAACTTTGCTGTACACTCGTTTTTTAAAATATCTTGTTGGCAATGTTTAAAAAATTTTGACTTTATCAATAAAAAATGCCACGTCAATTACCCACCATTAAAAAGTTTAAAGAGTCTGCAGAATAGACGAAGGATAAATAATTACTAAGTGTTTTTATTTATTTGAATTTGATTTATTTACATCTATGCTTATATTGTGAATACCCTGAATAGGGGGTATGTAAAATTTAATAATTAGACTATTTATTTTATATATTTTGGTATTAGAGTAAGCACATCCTAAATTTAAACAAATATTTTTTTCAAACCTCTGCGCTGCTGGATTTTTTCAAGGAACAATAAAAATTTCTAGATCATAAAATAAATTGCGAGGGTTAAAAGTACGTGTTTAATTATCTAAATAACCGAGTTTAACTTTGTATATACAGGGTGTAATTTATTTGATGACTATAAATGCAGGATATGATTCCTAAGCCTATTTTAGAAAAAAAGTTTATATAAACATATCTCCTGAACCTCATACCATTTGAGCAACAGGGTGTTAAAGTTTTAAGAAAAAATCGTTTTTATCTTATAACTTTAAAACTTCTCGAGATATTTTTATAAAATTTGGCACGCACCTACTAAGCACCAATAGGATATTTTTAATGTAGAAGATTTTCAAATCTTTTGACCAGACGATATAAATATATAATATATTTTTCAAAAACAAAAAATGTTGCGTCATTGCTTTTTTAAAAACAATAATAATTTAACCTCTTGAATTTTTTTGTCCGATGAACCGTTTTCGCGTAAAAATTAAAAATAGGGCACCAGACTACTGGTTTAAAATAACATTGCTATACCAAAAATGCATCAAAAAGGGTTTTTATTTTTTCCGCGCAGCCGGTGCACCAAACAAAGAAAGCTAAAGAGGTCAAATTTGATGCAAAATAAATGTTCATTTTAAAAATAGTTTCTATTTCTGAAAAAAGCAATGGCGTACAATTTTTTTAAAATCCCCAGTATACATCTTATTCGGACGCCACTGGTAGACGTAATAAAAAGTCTGTTACATTAAAAAAATGCCTATTGGTGATTGGTAGGTACATCCTAAATTTTATGATAATATCTTAAACAGTTTTAAAGTTATGGTGGAAAAACGATTTTTTCTTAAAACTTTAACACCTTGTAGCTTGAAAGTTAGGAGGTTTAAAACATATGCTTGTATAAACTTATTTTCTAAAATAAGCTAAGAAATCATACCCTTCATTTTTAGCCATCAATTAAATTACACCTGTATACAAATTGACCAAAGAATTGGTATAAGAAAAAATCATAAAAAATAAGAAGTAAAAGTGAAGTTATGTAAAAAGTTCTAGTTTAAGCCAGTACGGACTACTTCGAGTATGGAGTATGCCCGTACTATATTAAGTTAATTGCTTTAGTTTATTTTCAAATGCCAAAAGGGTTTTTGTAGTCTAATTGTGAAATGCAAAGATACAATGTTTACGTATGCAGCTAAATAAAAGATGACCAATATAAACAAATGTAAGCTAAACTTAAGCCTTTTAGCAGAAAGCTGTTACTGGCTATGGTAAAAGATGCACTTTTACCATGGTCACCTTTAATTTACCTTATTTGCGTTATTAAATTATTATTGTAATTTTTTTGCCATAACAGTCAATAAAATTCCAAAATTATATTAAGATTGTTTAAAATAAAACATGATTACTTTTGCATGACCTACTTTCTAGCCGATATACTACTACTAATAAATGACAAAATATGCAATAGCTCAGAAGTGGAATAAACAGGATAAAAAGTGGTAAATTCTAAAAAGGTTATTTTTTAAGCATTTTTATACTTGAATTTTATACAGTTGTTTAAGTTACAAAAATTAATAAATAAGTCAAAAATGGGTCATTTCAAAAAAAAATATATAAAGCATATCTGCTATCTGCATAAAAAATGGCCAAAAAAGTTTTTACAGAATTAAAAAATCTTTAAAAATAATATAAAGGATTTAAAAAAACGCCAATTACGGTTTTTACCAGTGTGTTTGGCTTGAAATTTAGGCTTGCAAACGGGGTCAGTTTTTGTGTAAAACATACAGAAACATGAGTTTCCTATAAAAAGTGTCGAATTTGACCCACCCTGTACATGCAGTTATTTAATATTATTATTTTGAACATTACTATTTTAAGTTTTTTTAGAATTAATTTGGGGAATTTAAATGATGAAAGTTTGTATTCATTCAAACTAAATCCTCTTACCTTATCAAGGTTTAATACAAGTGCAAAGGCGAAGAAAACAAGTGTGTTTTTCGTTTACGTAATGTATGCCTAAAACAAATCACATTTTATAAAAGTGCTTTTTCTTAAGTATAAAAAAATCTTATTTTCTTTGTTGGAAAATACGCACACATTGTGTTTTCGCATACTTGTTTTATCAGTTTAATTTTCAGCATTCTTTCGATGTTTTATAAATGGTTTCGCTCTGCTTCTTTGATTTTCGCTGGTAGTAAACCCATTATAGCTTTCTTTGCGGCATGCAATATATTAGCAGGAATATTAATAAATCTTTTAACTTTTACTATCGCACATTTTGTAAATCTCATTTGTTACACAGATTGATCACCAAGAACTTTGGGTCTTTGTTTTATAAAGAACGTAAAAATAAAAATATTTTATTGTATATCGAAGCATAATAGAAAATTAGTCGATGTTGCCAGTTTTACAAAAGGTATGGTGGTAAGGTCTACAGTCACGAAACCATAAACCTCATAATTCACATGTTTCGGGTATCGGACAGAGTAGGTTTCTTGACTGTAACCTTACCATTTTTGGCACAATTTTTAAAAATTGCATTTAAAACATTGTGGTAAACCTGTCAAAATTCCCATGGGTTAAAGCGCCGCTTTCATATATGGCGGTATAAATATTCGTAGTAGAAATGTCAAAAAAACCCCCTAAAATCGGTTTTAAAAGGGTTATTATCATGAAGTCAGTTTCATTGCTGGTCCAGGCACTAAAAAAACCAACTAAAAGAACTACTTTTAAAAACAACATTTACGAAAGCTAAACGCTCGACTAATTTCTCATCTCATTTTTAATTGAGCTAGTAGATAAGAACAGATACAGACCGTGCACATTTGCTTTCATGAATAAACAGATGGGACAACATATGTCGTTGGTAAAGAAGTGTATAAGTTTGTTTAAATATGGGTAAAATGTAATATTGGCTAATATTGATGTTTTCTTCTAACAATATATTATTCAATTGTTTTTGAAAGAACAGGCAGTTTCTGCCTAAAAGATATTTTTTATTGAATAAATGTTTGATATTTTTCAGCATATTTATTAAGCAACAGTTTACTTCAATTATTTGCAAAAAAATCCTAATTTGTCCTACTGGAACACCAGTAAACTGAGTTTTTTTTAACCTATGGTTTGATTCCTAGCCAAGGAGACATTTTTGGGAAGTAGTTGTTTACAAATGGGGTCCATGCACTATTGCATTGCACGTGTTATAAAAATGAATGTTTCAGTGCTTGGACAACGTTGACGGAACAAGGGAAAAGATGGATTAAAGGCCGAATAACCTGTTACCCAAGGTATTTTGATACTTAGACATGAAAGTACGTAAAGTGTCACAAAATAAAAAATAAAACACCAAATATAATTTTCTTAAGGAGGTTTTTTTATGGATTTAACTATATCTGGAGGTTTGGGCATGTGGAATTTAACGGTGATATCGGCATTGTTGTATAGTTTCAATAAAGTTATGACAATTTAATCGTCTTTTATTATATTCCGTAAAAGCATTAACTTAGTATCAATTAGTTAAATGCACCATTATTGTTACCTTTTACAAGAAATTTTAAAAGCATGCATGTCATAAAAGTACACATTGTGTTTGCACTCTATTTATCATAAGAGAAGACCTACATAAC